>JAQGAY010001052.1:0-17132 GCA_034698085.1 Polydesmus angustus | reverse complement strand
AAAAATCAATTTTTTTAAATTTTCAAATTTGAAAAATCAATTTTTTTAAATTTTCAAATTTGAAAAATCAATTTTTTTAAATTTTCAAATTTGAAAAATCAATTTTTTATTAAATTTTTTATCAACTTTATTAAATGAAGGCACCCTGTGAGTTGCTAGCACAATAGCGCCTCTTAGCAATGGTCAGACACATTTTGCTTACTGCAAGTTATGAATGACCTTATTGATTCGTAGTTAGATTATGCCAATAGAAGGCACAACATATTGTGATATGGTGTTTCTAGGTTACGAGCATACAGGGTGCCTCAGAAATAAGAAAAAGACTAACTAAGCTAGGCTGAAAAAAGTTAATTTTTATAAGAAAAAAATAGCTTTACTTTTTGGGAGTATTTGTAAGATTGCATTCTGTGATCACTTTCATTAAAATTGTTCCACCTTGTAATATTAAGACGATTAACAGCGCATGCGCTATTATAAGGCCAAGTAGTATCTGTGTAAATAGTCTGCACAAAGACAAGAAATTAATAAAAATCATCAATCTTATATGTTTTATTACGAGAGCTATTTGTTAAGTAAGTTTCGTTCATCAACAAAAAAAAATAAAAATTTTAAAATTACAAACAAAATTTATTTACCTTTGTACACTATTTTTCACCAGGTAATTTTTACCTTATTCAATGCATTTTTTAGTACATTTACAACACAATTTTGACAACCACTTCATAAAATTCTGCCGCCAAATTTAGCAGATAAATTATTTTTTTTCCGCCGTTTTTTTTTTTTTTTTTTCAATTTATTTATCAATTCTTTTATATCATTTTGTTTCAGTTTATTTATCTAAAAAAATTTGATCAGCAAAAATTAGCATTTTTACGAAGAGGTTACCAAAATGCTGCGGTTTTGGTAATAAAAATGCTTAAAAAAGGGGTGATAATTACAGTGTATGGAGAAAAATAGTGTACAAATGCAACTAAAATAATATTGCTTGTAGTTTTGAAATTATTATTTTGCTTTTTCTTGATGTGGGAAATTTATTTACCAAATAGTCCTCGTACATAATCAATTTAAAAACAACAATTGACAGAACTTGTCAAAATGTTTTTAATAATGAAAAGCAATGAAATTAAAAGCTATTATTTAAACTTTGATGATTTTTACTTTTTTGAAATATATAGCCACAAATAATGTGTATACAAGAAAATATTCCACTGCATCTTCTGGTTTGAAAATGGGAAATGTTCCTTTTTCATGAATGAAAATATGTACTTTCAAATGTTGGGCTAGTTGAAGATAAACACAATCGAGGAACCCTAATTTTAAACATAATTTAACTAACAAGATTGGTATTTCAAAATATTTTTTTTAAGAAAAAACGTACATATGCTTTCAGCAGTTACACAGTTGCCATGGTACAAGTTATTGAATGTACTTTTTACAGGCAGTGTTTTAAATAAATAGTAAATAATTTTTTAAAAAATCATGATTATAACACCTCATCCTTAATAGAGTAACAGAAAACTTATTTACTTGTTTAAATTGAAAATAAAAAAGTATTGTTCAATGGCATAGCCAATGTCATATCTTTCTCTTTCAGTCAAAAGAGAGAGACAGAAGAGTGATGGAGATGTTATATTGCACGAAGAATCCAAACCTTTCATCTGATATAATTTATGATAAATGCTTACATAGACTGTTGTTTTTTATAGTCCAATAAGTTTTACTTTTAATAAGATGGTGTTGGTATCATTATTGTTTTCAATGTAATTTGGATTTCCGAAGCAAATTGTGTATTCATAAGTATCTGTTGCAAATTCTTCAGTTAGTGAACTGCTCATCGGAAGTCTAATAACATGGACAATGAAATTAAATGTATGTAAATTTAACATTTTTCTACTTTTAATATTTAATTATTTTTTGGAATTGAATTTAAATACAAAAATTTACTGAAAATAGTCCGCGATGAGTTGCGCTGTCTGGTAGAGGGCCAAGAGTGAAGAGATGGAGAGGAAGAGGAACCACATTCTCTTCCTAGACCGCTCTTTCGATCCATGGATTTGATCCATGGCTGAAAGAGAGTCACCCATCAACAACACCATTTTGTTAAAATGGCTGAACAAAAACATTTCTCTTATATTTATAGAAAATTTGTGAAGGTTAATTTTAATCAATAAGTTTCCCTGAAATTGTTTATTTATTAAATATTTTAAAACTGTAAAATGTACTTCTGCATACGTAGCCAAGGTCAAAAAGTATTGAATATCAATTTCTAGCTTCACTGGCTAGGTTAAAAGTCATAAAAATTGTTAACACCCACCTACATTAGATTTGTAGTCAAGGTCAAAAACTATTCGCTTTCAATTCAGGTAAATAAGTAATTTTAGTTTAAACTACGTAAAACCCAATCAATAATGCATTATTATTATTTAAACTTTTTAAATGCAATCGATTAAATTTCTATAAATAATTAACGACGATTTTTTTTTCTCACTGAAAATCCCAGTAAAAGCCATTTTTTAATTAAAAATTCAAATTTAAAAATAGTGCTATGTTACATTAAAAACTCAAAAAATACTTTTTGCAAAAACATTTTTCATCTTTGGTTAATAAAAAAAAATAATAGAAATTCAAAACGTTAATTTTTAGCTTTATTAGTCAATTTTTCTTAATAACAAGCAAACTTTATACGATACCTTCTCAGACAACCGGTACAATGATGCAATATAAAAAATAATATATAGAGGGTGGGGCGCAGAAGCTTCTTTTTTTATGAAAACTAAATAAAAGAAATATTAATTGTATTATAAATACCGGTATACTGTTAATCTTATGTGTCACCACATCTAAAATACGCTAGGTTCAAATATAATTACTGATTATCTCTCTATTGTAGGGGGAATAACTACCATAACTCACTACACCTGCTTGAAAATTAATACAGATGCATAGATTCTTTGAAATGTTTGGTAGTAAGCCCCTTATTTGCTATTCGGCAGAATTGCTTTATTTCTTTGCTCTTGGCTCATATTTCTTTAAATTAGCAAATGATATAAACGCCGACTCATCAATTGTTATATTACGCCATCTTACGAAAACGGAAAGATTTATTGTGCCTCAGTTCATAAAGCAGCGACTCTGATCGTTTACAGGCAATGTTGGCGTTAAATTCTGGAACTTTTTGCAAAAGAAGTTTACTTTAGATTACTCTAACTTGAAAAATTTTAAGTTTTCACTGTCTGTAGCTCTGTTAAAATGCTTTGCCCTCATCAGTTCAAGCACATTTGTCTTTTACTTTATCTGATTGGAATGCTTTGCACTGATGAAAATAAATAAAAATCAATCAAAAAACAAAATCAAGTGAAAATAAATATTTATTGTAAATTTAAACCCATAATGGTCAATTCGTTTTCGGTATACAATTACGTAATTGACATTCAACTGTAACTATAAAACTGTTGCATACAAATATGTAAATCATTAAAAAAATTTATTTCAATTTTTTACCAATAATTTAATAGAGAATTACAGTTTGAAATAATTGTTAACAAAAAAAAAAGCACGTGTTTCACAATCTCAAGCATGTCTTTCAAAATCCACCCTGATCTCAATAAATTGAAGCCATCTAAACTTCAAAAATGTACTGGTTATTTATATAACAAAATATTAAGAAAATTAGATTATTATTTTGATGAACTAACAAAAACATTGTAGTAGTTTAAATAAAAGAAAAACAAGAGAACGATGATCAAATATTCAACAACCATCTATTAACAGTTTAGGCTCGCAACTGCCGTCTGGTGGTAAGCGTAGATGGAGAGCGCTTTTTTGTTCCTCAGCAGCTATGGAAAATGGAGAGCTAAATCCAGAACAGTTCAACTTATTAAACAAGGGGAAACAAATTCCGCGTCAGAGATTGTCAGCTACATTTTTCATGTTCCATTAGTGTAAACAATCAGCGCCACTCTCAGTCACAACATCCAACTAACAAATTACGCGCTTGCGCAGTTTAAAAACGAAATCCTTAAAACAATTTCAGATAAAAAGCAACAATTTAAATAGTAACGTAATCTACAAAAATCAAAATAATATTATTCCAAGTTGACTGCTTTTAACCATATTCGAAAAAAAGTATTACACAAAAAAAATCATTTTTAAAATATTTTATTAATTCAAAATATATTTAAACAAACTTCACTTTTAATTTTGCAAATTAAAAAGAAAAGATTTTAAATGCATATTTATATTTTATTGACATGTGCAAAATTAAAAAAAAAATAATGCAGTGCGTGTGTGCGGCATAAGCTGAATAATAATTCCTATTGAAGCAAGTACTAAGTGTCCACTTTCAAAATATTGTTTGAGAATTTATACACGTTTTTTAATATGAAGAATAAAATTTAAGATAGTGAATTTTAAGTGTGACGAATAAAACTATATTTCATTTTCTCTTATTAAATTTCATTTTAAGTCTTTCTACGATTGTTGACATTATCAAATGAATTTCCATGATAAGGTCTAATATAGATTGACCTATCCACAAACTGGAAATGCCACCCATCATTCCCACCAAATTAAAAGGCTGAAAAAGCAAAAATTATAATCAGTTTTCAAAGAAATTGAAACCATTAATGACTTTTACTTCATTTGCAGGCTTTTCTCTAATCACTTTCTTTGTGTAAGAGCCTCTACTAATGCAGATTTCAGCCGTACCATTCCTAATTAACCATTTTTTAAACATTTTCAAATAAAAATCCTGAATTTATCTAACAAATTACCACAAATACTCTATGAAGTCGTCAGCGTTATGGAATTGGTTTGGATTGATTTTCTAGTTAAATGTCAACTTTCTAAAATAATGTACTTTAATTTTTTTTTTAAATTTTAATTTACTTTTTTACTAAAAAAAGTTTTATGAACGCCTTTCAACTCATACTTCTTTTCTCTAGTAAAAAAATAATTAAAGTACCGGTAATCATTATTTTCAATATAAAAATTAATACAAAAATTTAATAAATTATTTGCTAAAATGTTAAGCTCTTGAATAATTATTTTAGTGTCAATTTCTTACGTGCATGGCTGGTAACAACTACAGTTTTTTAAATCTTCCTCTATTAATAAAAAAAAATGGTTACATTTTTAATATAATTATTATAAAGATCAAATAATTATAAACTAGTATTATCGTTTAATTGAATTAGTTGTAATTACAATTTCATATTTGTTATTTAATAAGATTATAATTATGACGGCTTAAATTTTGGATTGGTTCACATTGCCTCCTATTTTAGGAACGTATCTAATATGCTAAGTAAAGTGCTTGATTAACTTATGTTATTTAAAAAAAAAAAAAACATTTCTAATACCAGAAATATTTATCTCTTGTTCAGTGTCTTTTAAGCAGTTGTAAAGGCATTCCTAATTATAAAAATGTATTTATTAATTTAACTTTAAAGAAATTTTATCTATTATTAGGACTTTATAATTGTAGGAATAGTTGAAATTGAATCCATGTTCATTAGACTTAGATAACTTAATGTATCTTGAATTTTCTGAAATGCAATTTGATGAATAAGGAGCTGGTAGTCTCTGTCTTTCTGTCTAATTTTATCATTAAAAAAATATTAATTGCATATTTTAATAGAAATTTAAATATAATAATTATTACTAGTGTAAATGTGGCTTCCATTAAATCTCCCGGTTCAACTGTAAATTTATTTTCGAGACATTCTTTACTCATCTTATAATAACTGTAAAAGGCTATAAATGGGCATAATCCAATTGTGGTTTCGACTGTATCACCAACAAAAAGATGATTCCGAACAACACCCACTTGCATGTTCAAACCTGAATAAAAAGAGTTTAATTGCCTTTCAATAAAAATGTTAAAATTTGTTTTTATACTTGTAAATTTTAATGTTTCTCTGTTAAGGTTAGCTTTTTGAGGATCAATAACAGCACAACGGACAGGATAATATAAATTATCAGAAACAATATAACTGTCATAACTTAAGATTATATAAAGACTAAGTTATATTTTATTTTCTAAAAATAAATTCCATATAAAATTTAATTACATGCAAGGCAACTTTAAACCAATTTCTGTGACAAGTTCACATCTTAACATAAAGTCTGTTACTTTTGGAACCAATTGCAATTTCTCTTCTTCAGTAAAGTTGTAAAAATAATAGTTTAAAAAATTATTACCCTAAATAAATAAAGTACTTTAGATACAACTCTAATCAAGTATTTTTGTACCATTCGTTTTATTCTATAAGTTGAAAATTAATATACACCTAATTCTCTTTTTACACGGATTTTTTTTTCCACGAATTCGAAATAACACGGTTCCAAAATAAAATTTAATTCTCTTTTTACGAGAGAAATTTTGAAATAACACGGTTTTTTAACCAATTTCAAAAATATTTTTTGCTTATTTTGCAAATTTTACAAATTTTTTATACCTTTATTTATGTATTAATGATAATTTGATTATACTGTATGTATTTTCTGTAGCCCTTACTGTATATAATATCACAGAATTTCTCCATTACTTTTTTACACGATTTTTTTTTTACACGGACTTTTCAGGGTGTAAAAAGAGAATTAGGTATAAGTGGAAATTAGCCTGTCTTCAAAGAATGATCAAATTGTTAAGGGTATTGTTGACCCACCCTCAATCAAAGTTTAATCCACATTTAAAAATTGAATACAACAAATAATTTTTAAGATGGTAAACATCTAAGGGAGGGTTTTTTAAGAGGAGTCTTTGTTTTCACCTTTATTCTAGCAACAACTGGATTAGTACTTTAAGAATTGGTCTGCAAAAAACAAATTCCTCTCCTTAGAAAAATTAATTTTTTTAATTGAAACTGATATGAAAAAAGGATAGAGCATAAGTTTAACTATGATGAACAAAACAAGCACAATTGGGATTAGAAGTTTCCGTTTTGGCTAGGCTTCATTTCAATTTAAATAGTGCAAAGGTGAAAACTTTAGATTTTAGGACAAAATGGCAATAGTAGGCCTATGTGTAGAATACTTGCGCCAATACTGTCAGGCGCGAAATTTTTGTTGATAAAATTTGCCATTTAAAACTTAATTTGACAGGTTAATATGCTTTCTAACTAAATTTTGGCACCCATTTAAAACCTTTACACATGAAAATAAATGCTTTCGCCGTCACCAAGCCTGCAGCATAACAGAAACACTTCTCTAAGCAGTGATTCCTTGTGACAAAATAGTAACACTTCTGTTTAAAATTTTTGCCAAACTACATAATAAATGTTATATATAAACCTCTCTGAATTTGTTATTTCCCAATTTCATTTTTAAAGTTTTTAGTTTCTCTGCCAATATTCCATTTCTTTTTAATGCTACATCATCTACACCCTCGATATAAATAGCTGATTGTGGGCAAACATAAACGGTAGGAAATGAATCCTGAGGTTCAATTGTCTCTATACTTACTACAGCAAACCTAAATATAAAAAATAAGCTATTTATTTAAAAAATAAGTGTAATATGAAGAGAAAACTTTATAAAGAAAAGTTAAAACACTGGTAATATAATTTTGTATGCCTACTTTAAATAATCAACAATGGTAATATAGGTCTGCCACACACAAGCTGAACCAATGACAAACAATCCCAAATAGTTAATCAAAGTATATAATATGTGAATTAAACTTTTGGAGAATTTCTTATGTGTCAATGCAATAACTATGGCTTTTGATCCTATTGAAAGTAACATGCTGCATGATAAACCAATCCACAAACCCCAAACACCACCAATGCTGCTTAAAACATCCTCAAACTACATAAAAATAGAAATATTAGACATATTTGTATGTTGAACTTGTAATTTTATAAAAAAAAGAAAGTGTTGAACTTGTGTTAATCCAAATTTAATTAATTTTTGAAAATTATAATTAACCAAGGAAGTCATCTATTACTAAAGAGCATGTAAAAGCAGCTACATGCATCTACAACGGGCAAAATAATGTCTGCCATTCTTCAATGTAACCTAATTATTTAAACCTTAAAATCTTTTCTTTAATACAGTATGCTAAAACCTAAAAGGTGTTTGGTTACCACAGCGCATGAATAATAATTTCAAGTGTTGTATAGATTAGAAATGTCTTAACCTCAATAGCATTTGATCCTCACTTTCTATTTAAAATGTAGTTCACTTTCTTTCTATATGCTAGCCTTTTTATGATATTGAGATGTGGTATACATTACATTAAAGTTTTAAGAAAAGTCATTTTGCTAACAATTTTGAGTTAATTTTTTAATAAATAATGGATTGAAGTTAAACGGGAAACAGGTTAAACATTATTTGTTTTATTGCTAAAAATTAAAAGTTTGTTAATTACTTTTAATAGTGGCTGTTTGTACTCCACCATTTCCATATAGCTTTTTGAGAAAACATAAACTTTTACTATTGCATTATTTGCAACATGTCCAGCAGTAGATCTAAGTTAAAAGGAGATGCATGAAACATTTGTTGGCTGGGCTAAACAAATAAAAAGTTGTGCCAATGGTACAGTCTAAATAAGCAAGGTGAAGGTTGCCCTGAGACTAAACTAGACTTATTTTTACTCGTTTTGCACTCTAAGCAAGCCCCATACATATACCATAGCATCATTATGTTTTATACTAATCTGCTTATGGATAATTAAAATATGTCTGGAGTTTTACTAAAATATGCATAAAAGGATGAAAATTTTGACACTCCTAAAATGTCCTTGGCACAACCCCGTCAACCCCCTCTTTCAATGCAATAACATTTAAATTTTACCCCACACAACAAACTAAACCTTCTAGACCTACATATTATATAGTAGAGATCAACATTTTAACTTCAATCTATTTCTATCAAACTATTTATTGAAAATGCAATCTTATTCATTTAAGACCCTGCTTCTCTTCATCTATCAATTTAACTAATTCTAAAATTAACTGAAATCTAAACATTTATTTCAACATGTGTAATGATCTGATTATAAACGATTCATGTGACATAGTTTTACTTGCGAATGTTTCACATAAATTTTTATTCAAAACACCAAAAATAACATTTCTGATATGCCATCATCACTAAGCTAAATTATACCACTCTTAATTATAAAATGATTATTTTTATATTGATTAATCTTAAACCAATTCTTGTGTAAAAATAAAGTTGCATATAAATGGCTTTAAAATAACCTTTCCTTTTCAAAGGAAACAGAACCAAAAGTTTTGTTGTTATATTCCATGATGGCAGCTAATTTCATCTAATTAAAAACATTTCAAAAATTATTGGTAGTATAAGGGTATATTTAGTTATGTTATTGAACTGGGTTTCAGGGTTTTTGCAATCTGATTTTGTAAAACCAAACTCATGTTTACATGGCTAAATGCTGATGTTAGCATTTGATATTTATTTTTGCTGACCTATTATTATCTAAAGGCTTTTAATTTAAAAATTCCAATTTTCAAAATGAAAATTCCTTAAATTATAGAACTTGAGTGATATTATTGGCTTTCATCCTTATTGTTATGGGGGATAAAGGTGCAAATGAGGTATAAAATGCCATTCTACTAGACATTATAATGGGTTTTCTAATTCCATGAGAATATTTTAAATTTTTTTGGATTATCAAAAATTTTAGAAAAGTTTAAATTATTCATTGTGGTAGTGCAACAACTTATAATTAAAAACTGTTGTCTTGTTACATCGGTTGATTGTGACCCTGACTGCAATTTCCTTGATGGATAGGTTTCAACATCTAAATCTAGATCCCTACCATTAAAAAGGTTCACATTATTCAAAATGATTATTGTTATTATTAAGTAATAATGAAGTTAGATTTTGAATAAATAAAAACTCACTGGCAAGGTGTTTTACAGTCACACATGATGTCCAATTTCTTTTGAGGGATTGTTTGACACACTGAAAATAAATGTCAAAATTAATTACATTAATTTATAACTATGATGAAACTTACTTCTTGAACAAATAGGTGTTCGGTTCACATTCTGCCCTATCATTAAATGAGGTATAATGCATCGGCAATAGGTTAAAGTTAGATTGTATAAACATTGGTCTAAGCAACCCTGCATTAAATGTAGAATAAATATTATTTATAAAATGTTTAAATTCCTATTATTATTGGTATAATAAATTTCTATTTTGAAAGAAAAGTGAGACATGTAGTTAAAAAAAATAATTTAGTTTTTATGAAAAAAAAAGGGCTTTACTTTTTTTGAATATTTGTAAGATATTTTGTCATCGCTTTCATAAATATTTTTCCACCCTGTAATATTAGGATGATTAACATCGCAGACACTTTTAGAAGGCCAAGTATTATATGTGTAAACAGTCTGCAAATATGCAAGAAATAATAAATTATTATACATCTTCATGCAATGCATTTAATCACATGATCAATATGAAAACTATGATTGATATACATACTCTTAAATAATTTTATTCGAAGAAAAACAATGTAATTTGAGTTATATTTATAATTCTACTAATCATTACCTTTTTGAAATATATGATCGTATATAACATCAATTCTAAAGAAATTCCCATTGCATCTTCAAGTTTGGAAGGCGGAAGAGTTTCCTTTTCATGAATGAAAACGTGTACTTTCATTTGTGGCTCCAATAGAAGCATAATCATAGAAGAGAAGGCTAATTAAAAATATTTTATAAATTGGGTTTAACCAGCAATTAAATAAAAAAATACTTTTGGCTTCTAAGGTTATACAATTGCCATGGTACAAGTTATTAAACCTTTTTCCAGTAATATTTCTAAAAGTTAAAAAATCCAAAATTTTGGAAAGAAAAGTCACAACAATTAAACTATTCGTACCTACTCAAATATTGTCGTTATTTGAAAGGGTTTTCCAACATGGCCAATGTCATATCGCTCTCTTTCGTTCAAAAGAGAGAGACAGAAGAGTGATGGAGATGTCATATTGCACGAAGAGTCTAAATCTTTCATCTGATAACTTTAATTACTTACTTAAACTTTTGCTTTTTAAAGTCCAAATAGTTTTACTTTTAATAAAATTTTGTTGACATCAGTAGTGGTATTATTGTAAATTGGATTTCCAAAGCAAAAAGTGTTTTCATAAAATTCAGTTGCCAATTCTTCAGTTTGAAAACTACTCATCGGAATTCTATAAAGAAAATTAAATTTAGGCCTATGTCAATAAATTTAAGACACATTCTCTCTCGATTTTGTTATATCAGCAAATTAAGTTTTGGAAATGAATAAAGATTATTTTAAAAAAAAATATTACTGAAAATAGTCCGAGATGATTTGCGCTGTTTGGTAGAGGGCCAAGAGTAAAGAGATGGAGAGGAAGAGGAACCACATCCTCTTTCTAGTCATGTTTTTTGATCCCTGGATTTGGTCCACAGCTGAAAGAGAGACACTCATCAACAACACCATCTTGTTAAACTCTAATTTCTATTCTTACAATCTACAGCGTATACTGTATAGGCCTATTTTTATAGAAAAAATATTTCAAGGTCTTTTAATGATCGATATTGACCAAGAAAATAATTATAACATTTAATTAGTCTGAAATGTTTACTCAAGAAATTACTAAAAAGGTGAATGTTTTCTTTCGGTTATTTCCGATAATAAATTTTGGACTTTGCTGCTCTTTTTACTGGAAATTGTTTGCACAAATAAACAGGTTTATAATCTTTATTTACCAAACAATTTTAATTACTAAAGTCATAGTCTTTAACAAATCGTTAAATCAATTATGACATTTTGTTGTATGTTCACGTGAAATTAACTGCAAATTTTAAGAAAAATCCCACAAAAAATTAACAGTGTGTGATTGCTTTATTTAAAATATAAACTTTAGAAATTAATAATTATCTAATCGCAAAATAAAATACTTCTTAAAACAATTAATTAATATGTAGTAGTCAATGATTTGTTTATAATTTTTTTTCAAAATAAAATTAATTTCATGATTTTTTTAGCGACTTTAATTTTTTTTTTTAGCATTTCGTGAAGAAAACAATAGTGCAAATACTGTAGTAAAATTATGTTACCTTAACAAAGATTTGGTTGATAATTGGTAATAGCTACACCATAAAATAATTGCAGCTTTCTATGTATAGAAAGTGTGTGAAGGTTATGCGATCAATAAGTCTGCCGCAGTACAATAACTACTCAGTAATTACGTTAAAGCGCGAAATTGTTTGCTTTAGAATTTCCAATAAAATATTTTTTTTTTGTAGTTACATTTTCTTCCAATATAATAATGCAGCGTAATAATTATTATTTCTAATAACAAACTTTATTAAATTTTTTGTCAAAGCTAAAAATATATTGGATTTCGAGTCGTACATTTTGCAAGTTAGAAACAAAAAAAAATTGAGTCTATAACAAATTAATTTCAAAATAAAAATTATTTATATTTCTGCATTATACATCGATCGTAGGCTTAGAAATGCCGCGATAAATAGGATGTTTTTATTACTACCGGTAATGGAAAAAGCATCGATCTGGGAGATTAAATATAAATATGTGTTGAAATGACGGAATGCGGTTTATACGACGTGGTTAAAGTAGTCATTTAAATAATTTCAAATGATCCAATAATTGGTGTTCAAAAAACCAAAACGTAAAAATTAACGGTACCGTAAATTATATTATTATTATGCACGAATAAGTTTTTTATAATTTAAATAGATTTTTTTTAGATTAGATAATATTATTATTCAATGCGATTATTGTAATTACGTTTATCATTAATCATCTTTGTCCTTCTATTTTATAGGTTGGAGACAATCACATTGACCTTTGAAAGATGAATTAAGATTTTCCCTAACTACATTTGCCCACTTTATAACTTCAGACTCCAAACAGACACTTATTCTCCACTATCTTTACTCTATTATAGGCCTACCACTGTTAGCCCTGTTAGGAGATTGGGGCGAGCGAAATGGGGCTTAAAACCCTGTTCGAGGTGGCTAAACCCATCATTTTCGTTCTAAATTTTATTGGCTATGGTTTGGGGTGGGATAAGAGAAAAGGTAATGGCTGGGTTAAAGGCTTACTCAAGTGGGTGCTCAAGATAAATGCCAACGTTGTTTTAATTTATTTTTGCCTTTACACTGTGAGTATACTATTTCTATATTAGATTGATTATAAGTGTAAGATGGATTACTACATATGCAGAGAATTTGCGGTTGTTTTAGGCGTTTCTTGCTTAGATTATTACCTCTTACTAAACAAAACTCAGTTAGGGAATTTAGTACGCCAGTTCAGGTTATTTCCGGTGACGAAAGAGAGTGGAAAAGCATTCGTGAAATGTCTGCGGCCTTTTTATTTCTATTTGGCAATTAATATAGGGCTAATTACCTTTATTTTATTATGTAGGTTGCTATTTGCAAGCTTTTTGATCCTGTTGAAACAATTATTATCAAGTGTTTATGTTCATGGTTTATATTTTCAATGTTTCTGTTGCTCCTGTTCCCGGTGTTCCTCTGCTATTTCGCCTGTTTAGTGCCCATCTATTGCGTGGCCCGTTTGAAAGAGTTAATTAATGAGGTGAAATGTGCGCGTTCGAGTTTGCGCAGGGCGAAAATGACCTCCGACCTCCTACGAGAATACTATCGGCTGAAGCGATTGGCTTCGATGACCGATGAGACTCAGTCCAAAGCCATGTCCCTCTTTCATGAATTGTTTGTAATGGAATTTGCTTTGACTGTTGCTATGGTGGACTCAAATTTGAAAGTTCTAACAAACTTTAATGGTTCTTTACTTACGCTTTTCGTAGCATATGCTATGTCTCTTATACCATTCTTTGTCCACGTCTTTCCATTTTTAATGTACAAGCGAGTCGCTCCACCAGCTAATCAAATGGAACTCACGCATGTTTTTTTTTTTTTTTTTTTTATTATTAATTGGTTTTTTTAATAAATTTTTGTATTTTTTAAGCATTCACTAATTTTTAAAGCTTTAGTGGATATTGCATTTATCGATGACCAATGGTTGTCCCGTGACCCAGTTTTACGCCCTCTTCTTATCAAAGTAATTACAAGAACTATAAAGTAATGTTTGATATTTACCTTCTCTATTTTAAATGTTTAATTTCTCTTCTTGCAATGTAGACGCGCGCTTTGCACGTGTTCCACGTGTCTCACATTGTGCTGGAAGAAGCCTCGTTCACGCTTTTCGGTGAAGCCATCGAAGGAGAAGCGCTGTTCACTGTAACGAAAATAAAACTTAATTGAATTTAATTTGAAAGTGATTAAAATCTGTAATTGTTTTCGTAGATTTTTCTGGAGGCTATCGATATGTACAACACCATTTCCGCTCCAACCAGACATCTATCTCTGTCTCTCGGTCTAGTAAACAGAACGAGTTTCTCCAAAACTTACCAGTGTGGTTAAAATTGAATTTGTATAATACTTTTTTTTACACATTTCAGCACATTGAAAGCTTAACACTAAATCTAATTAAACATTCGTGGGCACTATTAAGGCATTGTTTTTTAGATGACAATTGTATTTACAAGCTGCAAATGACATTAATTATTGTATTTATCTATTATAAACATAAAGGAACAAGTTTGCGATTGTCCGACATCTCTTTACAAACAAATTGATAAAACCAACCCTTTAAAATAATTTAAAAATTTAAAAATAATTCGCCATACAGATATTTTTATTGATAAATAAATCATTAAGTGGTAAGTACAGTACAGTGAAATCCGGTTATAACGAACTTCAAGGGACCGCGAAATTTGTTCGTTATAACCGGATTTTGTTATATTCGGTTTTGCTTAATTTTTTTTTATTTTTTAATTACTATACTGTAATTGATTGGAGATCTATTTTTCGGTCGTTTTAAGATGACATTTTAAACACGAGAATAAACTAAAGTTAATTTTGATTATTAAGTTAAAGTTGATTATTGTGAACAGTAAGAAATCGCAAGAAATACTGTAAAAGTTTTTTTTTTTTTTTTTTTTGTATTTATTCATTTCCAATATGGTACATGTATATTATTTTAACTTGTGCCGTAGGAACGGAAATCAAAAAAGGAAAGAGAAAAGTAAAGGGGGAAAAATTTCACACAGATCGTTATAAGCGGTCAAAAAACTGGTTTTAGACCTATTTTTTGCTTAAAATGTCGTCGTTATATCCGGAATTTTGTTAAAACCGGATTCGTTATAAGCGATAAAAATTGCTTCCCACGGTATAGCAAACCAACCAAGACACTCGGTTTTGATCGTTATAGCCGGAATTTCGTTATAACCGGATTCTACTGTAATTTAAAGTTAGTAAATGTAAGAGTAAAGTAAATGAGGCGCTAGAAGTATGTTATTTCGCGCATGCGAATTAGATCCTTTTTTTGTTCTATCATTTGCCATTTCCAAGTTAGAATTGCTTTGACCTTGAAAATGACACCAGGGGAGTAAGGCGCCAAGCCTGTCCTGATGATCATCCAAAATGGTGTTAATAAAAGCGATCATTTTTATCATTTAATAATTCTTATTGAAACTTGTATACTTTTATTTTGTGTTTTTAATAATTTTTAATTTAAAAAACTTAATGAAGTAGTATTAACAAAATATTTTTTTAAAAGTTTGCACATACATAATATTAATATCCTTACATTAAATGATACAGGTTTACAATCACATGGTAAATTTAATACCTTAGGCCAATTACCAGTGTCACATGTGGTTGCATTTTTTTATGTTTTGCTTTGGTTTATATTTACTCAAAAACTAAAAATTATATAGAGTACTCTGTTGGAATAAGGTTCATAAATTAATGGTTAACAGCTATCACATAGGTCTACTTATTCTCAAAAGCCACAGGGCAGAAAAATGTAAAATAAAACTCATTAGAATTTTAGAACCATAATTATTATTGTAAAGATGAATGCTTTAAACACTATTGGAGGATACAAATCCTTGATATTTGAAAAAATTTGAAAGAATTTAAACTTTGCTTTCTTTCTTCTTTTTTAACATTTTTATAATTGTGGACATCATGAGTTGTATTTCGAGGATGAGCGATAGTATAGATTGACCTATCCATAGACCGGAAATGCCACCCATCATTCCCACCAAATTGAAGGGCTAAAATGCAAGAGTTATAAAAATCATAAAACAAAGAAAAACAAAAATGATTTTTACGTCATTTGCAGGTTTTTCTCTAATCACTTTTTTCATGTAAGATCCTCTACTAATGCGGACTTCAGCTGTACCATTCCTAATTTACAGTTATGAAACAAAACAAAAAAGTATTTAAATGTCTTTACTCAAAACATTTTTAATTAACAATTCTAAATTCTTTTAATAGATTACCACAAATAGTCCAAGAATTCTTCTTTATTATGGAATTGATTAAGGTTGATTTTCTAAAGAAAAGTTAATTTTTTATCAAAATATAATTTAAAAAATAATTTATTTTGTCATATACTTTTTTACTATAAAAATGTTTCTTTACAATTTTCAATTCATATTCTTTTTCTCTAATTAATAAAAGCAAAAAAAAATTAACAGAAGCATTTCTTTTAGTTTAAATATTATTGTAATATTCTAATGAATTTTATGCAAATTTGTTAAACATTAAGAATGATTAATGTAGAAATTTCTTACGTGCATGGCTGATGACAACTACAGTTTCTAACAACTTCATCTGCCCAGTATTAAAAAATTTGTAATTATTTCATATTAAATTTGAAATACAGTAATATCAATTATAAAAAGAAAAACAGACATTTGTATCCTGTTTTAGAATAACTTAGAAAAGCATCTAAGATGCAAAGTACAATGTACAAATGCCTGAAAAACTTTAATTTTTTTAACCGAATGTTTAATACCTGATATAGCATCATAATCATCAATAGGTATGCAGTAATGAAGACACTCCTAAACGATAAAAATTTAATAATTTAATTTAATTTTTTTTAAAAAAATTACTTATTTTTCCAACCTTATAAATGTAGGAATAGTTGAAAGTAAATTTATTCTCAACTTCTGAAGCTAATTTAGTATACTTAGAATTTTCTGGAATGCACTTCGATGAATAAGGAGCAGGCAGTCTCTGTCTTTCTATCTAATTTTATTAGCAGAAAATTATTTTATTGAAAAT
>JAQGAY010001051.1:0-17144 GCA_034698085.1 Polydesmus angustus | reverse complement strand
CTTTTTTTTTTCTCTCTCTCCTTTCATCATAAATTTTAAATACTCTTATTTATATTACTTGAGAAATTTTTTTTTTCGGGAATGAATGTCGAAGAAGAAAGGTTTGTTCCATTTACATTAAATCTCTCCTAAAAATGAAAATAATGGTGGTAGGAAATAGCGGTTAAATCTTACGTTTGTTTCGTTGAATTCATGGTAGATTGTAGAATTTCGTTAAATGAAGATTCGAAACATTTCTTCAGCTCGGCGTAACTCACTACCAACACATTTTGTTCGTCACGAGACATGAGGCAAATCTTTTCCGGAACTCCAGCGTCCAACTGAAAAGCATCAAAAGTTCGATGTTTACGTTAGAAATGAAGAAAAACATTATTATTATTAAGAGCGAACCTTATTTAAACACTGTACAATGTGCGCCAAGTCCAACCAGGGTCTGCCGTCCTCCGTCACCTGATGAAAAAGATAATCTCGAAACAATTTCAACATGTAACGATCGCCAGTTTCGCACCAAGACTGATCAAAATTAAATCTAAAATCAAGAAAAACAATTTAGGGCAATTATATGCAAACAAAATTAATTGCCAAACTTTGTAGGCCAAAATTTCAAAATTATTTTTAAAGAAATAAAATCTGCAAGTAATAAACGAAAACAAAATTAAATGCTTTAAATTAATTGAAAGTTAGTTTACGGTAAAACTTAGCATTAATAAGCGCAGCAACAAATTTAAATACTTCCTAATACAGTACATAATTATAATTATGTAAACCTAAAACCTTGTTCGGCAATTAATTCCGAAGTCAAAAAAATAATTATAATTACTCGGGTCTCTCGTTTATTGCACCCATCTTGGCTAATAATCGAAAAAGACGACCACACTCTACCTCCTAAATAGAAAATAAGGCAAATTACCAATCTTTTCCACACAAAAATTCAACGTAAAATTAATCTGCTAAATGCACGCATAATTGTAACGTACGCGTTTCCGATGATATAGAAATCCAAGTCAAGGTTCAATTTGATTTCGAGAATTACCTTTGCTAATTCATTTTCTAAAACATCGCTTCGCATCTGCGCTGCATCGAGTTGGGTGAAGAAGCGAGCGCCGATCATCGGCATTATGTCGTTGGTACTTCGAACTCGATTCTGATTAGTTAACAGATACCTACAACGTAATAATTTTATAGAAAAAATACATCGACACAATTAACAGAACCGCAACGCTCACAGTACAAGATTCCGTAAATCCGAAGAATAACTTCTCGCCACTAAATCCATCGAACTCTGAATGTTCTCGGGTTGAACTCCTTCCAGCGAGTTGCAGGCTAAAGCCAAAACCAACTTTCCCAAAGACATCAAATCGTCTTGCTGCAATCAAAAAAAAAAAATTTAAAAACTATCCAGCACTATTGTTTGAAATTTAAAAACAATAAAACGAAAAATTACCTGAAAGTGAGTCATCATAGTGAGCGGATTGCCCTGATTTGGATCGAAACCAAGTACATCATAAATGCCACAGCAATTAATTCTTATCCTAATTTTAAAAATCAATATAATAAATACATTATAGAAATTGCATACGGTACAAGCCTGAAACAATTTTATACTAAAAACTTTTTTGAAAAACCTGACAAATGTTATGCATTTTTTTTTTCTTCAAATTTAATATCGTTATGGTCTCAATATCAAAAATTTTACTCAAGTCAATACAGTACCAAAACTTAATTGGGGTAAAGTGAAGAAATGCCACTAAACAAAATCAATTTAAATTGATATTTTAATTTCAATGCGAAAATTATAATTCATTGTTATTGTTCATATTAAAATTCAATACTGTATTGGAAATGCAACTACATAATTATATTGTAATTTTCTTTAAAAAAATTAAAGGTCTGAATTAATATTCCTGGTACCTGGATTTTCCAGTCAAGAGTATTTTGGAAGGATGCAAGGATTGACAAGCTAGACCGGCGGTGTGAATGCTTCTTAAAGCTGAACACAGTTGCACGATATAAGCCCAGATCAAACTCTCGGGTAAGAGACCGGCATGTTGCCGAGGCTCGTTGGAAGACCCTTGAGAAGAGGACCGACTCGATAAATCCTGACAGTACATACTAGATGTCATCCCGTTCAAACGAGGTCTGTTAAAATGTTTGGACATCAACGTTTCCGCACCAGGGTGATAATCGTAAGCGAAAACAACACCTGTCAACAAAACAACCTGTATTAATTATGCATAAATATATAAGGCTAGAAATGTATATCGAATTTACAATGATCGCCAAACGCTTTAGTGGTAAATACTTCTCGCAATTGAACAATGTTGGAATGTTGAGTCTTCTTCCACATATCGACCAATGCCATGACTTTAGGATACACGGAACGAAAGCCTAAACAAAGCATTATTTAATAACACTGCCAACAAATAAATTAAGAGTATGGAACCATGAATCCTTCGAAGACAGTAAGCTACTCCCGTCTTATTATTGCTGGATTTGTACACCGACGTAATGTAACCAAACACTGATGATTTTTCAGCTGAAGTCGTGTGGCGAGCTTCAAGAGGTAAAAGATTGTGATAATTATCAACTTCTTTAGGAAAATCTGCAACAAAAAAAGTTCTTTTTTAAAAAAATTAAACAATATCTGTTCAACAGTTTATACCCATGTATATTACTACCTAAGTTTATTTATAAGATAATTAAATATAAACAGCATTCAAAAAAGCAAAATTCATTTAAAATGAATTTATAAAGTAGGATAATTAAAGAACAGTAGTAAAACGAGCAAGAAACTATTTCAGAGAGACGTTTCATAATTATCCAGTTGAAATTACTCCGAATTTGTTATTTTTTTTTTGTCCACGATATAATTTTAAGCTACCAAAAATAATAAGCGAGCTAACCGGTGCTGTTTACACGTACCATTTTCTAATACAATTAGATAAAATTACCTGCATATTGTTCCGGGTCCATTTGAGACATGGTTATGCTATGATGACGAAGAATTTCCTAGTTAAAAAATGTTTAAAAAAAATAATGAATGTTCATTTGGAAAGCGATGTCAGTTTCACCAGTCTCAATTCGTCAGGCATGAAAAACGAAGGTGCGTTCGCTTTGGGAATCATTTGACTGATATGAGAAGGTGTAAATGGATACATCATGTAATTTGGCACCACCTATAATTTATTAATACTGTAGTGTACAAATCATATTCATTAGAATATAAATAAATTACCACGTTAGGAACAACGGGTTCCCTATTGTGTGGAACACCATTTTCGGCTGGATAAAAATACGTTGTTCCGTCCACATTTTTCTAAAAAAAAAAAAGAAAATTTAAAAAAAATTTTATTACATTTGTAAAAAACTTCGAAAAAACAAAATAGTACCATAAAATTAAAAATAAAATACCAACACAGGAATATCTATAATTAATATCGTTTTACTAAAAAATAAAATAAAACTCGAAATCTAAATTACCTTATATTTTTTAATCTAATAAAATTTAGAAATGATAAAATAGGAGTTGAAGAAGTGATCACTTTGTGTCGATATTTCTTACTTGAATCGTCGCTGTAGTTGAAGCTGGAATGAATTCTTCGGCCTTTGAATAGGAGAGTGGAGAGTGAATTCTACGTTTCAAATGCGGTGAATGTGAGGGTGTAAGTGAAGGACTAATTAATGGGCTGATTTCATTTCCGCCTGAGTAATCAAAGCTTCAGAAACGAACAAATTAGAAACATTTCTTCCATAATACCTTGCAAATGGTTGGTAATGAATGGATTTTCGTTCCCTGAATCTAAGGAAGGTACATCGAAGCCTAAATACGAAGAAGAGTTGGCAGTGAGTTCAGACCCAACAACGTTCCCAACTGTGGTCACAGGTGTCACAGAGCGAGGAACAAACTCGTTCGCAGAAGGATTCGGCGTCTATAATCAAGAGCACATTAGCATATTTTTTTTAGAACCCAATAAACGCAGAGCAATTACAATCTACCATTTTCCACAATCATGTTTATAGCTTTCCACATTCAATACAAATAATTTCTGCTTCAAGTTATAACAGTTAAGTTACCATGTTATTTGAAATTTCTGCAGTCTGTATAAATACCCTCACTTAAGTTTTTTTAATACAGTATAATTAACCATTTTATTTACTTTGTCTATCAGTTTTTAAAGAATACGTTGTAACAATAATTTATCCAACTTCTATAATTTATAGAAGTTGGATAAACTATTGTTAAGAAAAACGAAGAGAATTATTCTCTTCGTTTTTCTTAATCGATTCTTCAAAATAATATTTTTACAAATATAAAACCCTGTGTTTTTGATTTTTGAACCATTGCACCAGATATATCATAAATTAACGTGGGCTATTTATATTTTGTATAAAATAATATTTTCTTCGTTTTTCCTTCTTAATTTTATTTGATTACTTTAGATTCAAATGATATTTTGATTTCAAATTTCGGTCCAGAAATTCTTTCTTTTTTGTAAATATTTCTAAAACCAAATTAGAATTTTAAATGAAATTAGTTTTTTTATATTATTTGCTTCCTCACTCTTCCGCTGAATAATTTCTTAAAACTATAAAAAAGCAAATTCTTATTCCATTTCTATTTCTTTCCTGTTTAAATCCAAACAATCTTTGTTCAATTTGTCGTTCTTATATTTTTTACAATATACTACGTAAATTGTCATTAATTTTCTAGTTTACCTAATTTTCAAATTGTTCCACATGTGCCAGCTGTTATTCGTTTATTCCCCTCCAAATAACGACGTTTTTGACAAATAATTATGCCAAATATTTTATTAACCTATCAATAATTCAATGATTTAAAATTTCTATCTAATTTAATCATTTTTACCGAAACTTCTTTACTACATGTATAGGAAACACCACAAGAATAATTTGCTCTGTGTCTATTTATCTTTTTTAAAAAAATAAAGTTATAAACCAAATTTAATCAGTTAATGCAAGTTCAAAAGTTACCGAATCAATCCCTAAATTTGCTAAACTGTTAACCAATTGCAAAGTCGCAATATCCTGATGAGTTGAATAGAATTTGTCATTTAATGGAAATGAAATTGGTAGCGGAAATTCATCAGCTCTGTTATTACTCGACGTTGACGGAACTCGCTAATTAAAAACAGTATTTGTTAATTAACAACACCGGTAATTACTTAAAAAAATATAAATAAGTATACTTACTCCAGACAGGTAATTATTTAATTTGGATTCAGATGAAAAGCCATTCTGATGAACAAACGGTTCTCCGTAATCTATTTTCGATAAATAATATTTTAATACACTTTAAATGTCAATTTTTCTGTAACCAAATCTCTATTAACTTATTATAAATATTTCCACACTTTTCATTTATTTTGCCAAAAAAAAAATATATTTACTATTGGAAAAAAAAAGTAATTATTTGATTCGTAAAGTTTTAAAAAATAATTATTAACTTAATCAAATCCCAAAAATTTTTATTTTCTACACATTATACAATAAAATCGGTACGCTACTTCAAATTGAACAAAATTATAAGCTTCAGCTGATTTCTATTTCAATTATAAATGAACTTTTATTTATTTATTTATTGAGGTCAAAAAAATAATAAAAAAAAATTTCCAAAAAAAAAAAAAAAGGTCTCCATAATAATGTTTTTAAAAAAAGTTTTATTTCAACCATTTATTTCGCTTTATTATCTTTTTAAAATTGCCTATTTTTTACTTTAATGATTTCTCACATCAACAAAATAATAATTTAGTAGTTCACCCTCATTCATTTTACTACGCTAACATTTTAGCCAAAGGAAATAATAATAATAATTGTGAAAGATTAACAGATTCAACATAAGTTATTATAGAGCTATAATTATTATAATTTATTTACGTTTCTGCATTTTCTAAGTGGTCTAATATCTTTAAACCAATAATTTCAAAAATAAACTACTTTCGCGTTAAAAATTAAAATTGCACAACCATTAAGTAATTTATTAATACTCAAAATTAAAACCCAAAATACTTCTCAGAATTTTAAATTTAGTGCATTTTAAGGGCACGAAAATAAATCCAGAAATTTTAAAAATTGGACTTTATACAGTTAGGAGAAAGCTTCGAGTTAATGACAGTAAAATGTGCATTTTAATCACAAATAAAATTAAACTTTTTTTTTTTCTCTTTTTCTTTCCGATATTTTCCAAAAAGGAAATATTTAGGAAAAGAAACGGGGGAAAGAAGAAAAAAAAGTGATTGTGGCGCAGTGTTTGTAAATAGGCCACGCCATTTCTATTACGATTAGATTATTTCCCGCTGATCGTCATTTATTATTTATTTACAAACCTACAAACTGGCAAGGTTAAATCTAGGCCAATCAAAAAGTGCAATTAGTTAGTAGAATAATAATAATAAAAAAAAAACTACCCGAGAAATAAAAATGTGTGCGCAGGTAGAAAACATCCTTAATACATAGTAAAAAAAAAACTAATGGCGTTAAATTTAATTTTCAAATTCGCGATTAATAATAATTAATATAATAAAAATTATTAAATTCATTCTTTACTTTTTTTTATAATAGCGATTTACCTAAAGTATCCATGGAGTTTTTAGCTGAGCGTAATTTAGGCACAATCGTGTTGAAATCGTTCCTACTCGCGTTGGAAGCACCTGTCAAAAAATGAAGTCGTTCGCTGACAACATTGCTAATGCTGCTGTTGATGGTCCCCGCCGAGACCGATGGACTTGAGCCCCGATCATCCTCGTGTTCCAACTCGTGTAGCAGATTCAAGTGGTTATTGAGAGCGGCCGAATGAGCGAATTGACACTCGTTGCCGTAAAAACAACTACCGCTTGCGACGAAATAACGGCACAAAGCGGGTTTCTTTGTCCCGCCTGGGCCAGTGTTCATGACAACCGAATCTCTAATGTTCTTTTTTTTCGTTACAATTACAATTCCACTACTAAATTTTTACTACGGATAAATTACGCACTTACCGACGCGAGCACTTTTCACTCCTAACTATTATCTGTTTAATTTCGAGCTCGTATTATTAACAACTTTCTTCGATAACCAGCTGTAGATCGTCATGTTTTTTTTTTCTCTCGCGCTCCCCCTCTCTCTCTTTCCCTTCTACCGTGCTTCAGCATGAAAAATGAAGGCGAACTCGCTCTCTACTCTACCAATGTCAGCGCGATTCGTTTCAATGCGGCGCCGAGTCGCGTCATTCGGTCGCCATCTTAGGTCTTCCTATTAAGGCGTTATTTTATTTCTTGTTTAATTCGTTTAAGCGTTATAAATACGTCAAAATTTGAAGAAATATTTTTTTTAACATTATTAATTAAATATTTTAGTAATTTTTATCATTGTTTACGATTGTTTTATTTGTAGATAAGTTTTTTGTTTACGGCGTCTTGGTGACGTCATGATATATTTGATGACACGTGAAATATGAGTGCGATAAAACCTTGACCTTCATTTGTTTTGGTCCAGCTGCGCATTATGATGATTCGGAAATTAATAGATTTTTCCAAACAAATTTCAATCTTCGATCATTATTAATACAGTACTGTATTATCAAACCGTTAAATCCAGATAACATTTTTTTTAAATTAAATTATTCTACTTGATAAAACTTCTAGACTTCTCCTTCAATTGATTATTTTTGTGGCAAAGCTGCTTTAAATGAAAAAAAAAAAAATTATTTATCGTGCTAAAATAATATTGAAAAATACAGTACAGTACATGTATTATAAAAAAGTTGAAACTTTTTTTAAAATTTTTATTTTCAACGTAAAACTAATTAAACTGCAAAGTCATATTTAAACTACTGTAATAATTATTAAAGAATTCCTTTGGATAGAATATTTCTGAAAGTTTTGCTTTGCAAAATTAATAATTTATTAATTTCACATCATTTAAAAAAAAAATTAATATGCGACTAAAGTATCTTAAAAAAAAATCTAATTTTTGCAACAAAAAACCTGGGTCGATTTAAAATGCCTTAATAATTAATAGAAACGTTAACATTTTTATATAAATAATGTTTTCGATTTGAATACTAATTAAACGAGCTAATTCACACAACCATTTGTACACACCTGTTGTCAAGTTTATTGTTTTTAAAATAAAAATAAACAAATGATTTTATATTTTTTCTTGAATAAATGGATGTGTGAGAGCTTGATTAATTGAGATACGTTTCGAAGCATCCAGCATTAAAATTTTCTCCAAAAGATCGCGTAACTGCGTCACTTTACGATATTGTCCTTCGGGCAGTCGTTGGTAACCAATTAAGTCAGCCATGAGATCTTTGCTAGGATTGATCACGTTCATCGTGATCACTTTTTCCTACAAACAAAAATCAATATTAAACTCATCATTATTTAAAACTCTATCATTTTCGTAATTATTTACCCGTTCCGTCACTTTATCCACTTCATGATACAAAAAGTTGCAGTTAGGGTCAAAGTGTTGGTCCCGAAATAAACCTTTCCTGATTAACTTATTGGGCATCTTCCCTTTCAGGTCCATGAAGAACTTCAACATCTGATTATTTGTTTTCCCCGAAAATAATATTTTACCGGTATAAAGTTCGTAGAGCGTGCAACCAACGCTCCACATGTCAATATTAAAATCGTAACCAATACCCAAAACTAAAAAAAAATAGAAAGAAAAAGAATATTGTTAGAAAATGTAAATAAAGTTATACGAGCAAAGAAATCGGTGCTGAAGATTTTGTACTCTTTAACACATTGTAACAATTTTTTTTATGCAATTATTTCTAAATTTAATCACCGTAACTTGAATTTATTACAGCACATCAAATTATTGCGTTATGAATCCGGTACAGCAAAAGTTCAATTATCCGAAGCGAACTGTTATGAGATATTTGGATTAAAAACATTAAATATAAACTTCGAAAACTCAATCCCTTCCTCCTTTACCTCTTAAATAAATATAATTATCACATTTCAGTATTATGGATGACCAATTTTAAATTAACAAAGAAATTCAGTTAACTGAAGTTGTACTGTACCAGCTCATTTAAAACAAACGTTAAAAAATACTGCCTTAAAATAAAACTTGTAGCACCAACGCTTAATAAATTAAAGAAACTTACTTATTTCTGGCGACCTATAAAATCGACTGACCAAATAAGGCGTAATGTCATTCTCAGCTACCAAAGAAGCTGAACCAAAATCGCACAATTTTAAAACTAACTTACTCTCGTTAACCTAAAAAAATAATGAAAAAAATTAACGGTTTAAAAAATTTAATAACAAACAATAATTAATTACCAGAATATTATCAGGTTTGATGTCGGCGTGTAAAATGTTGCACCTTTTTAAAAGTTTGAGTGCCAAAAACAATTGTTGACTATAGGAACGAACAGCTTTAACGTGAAGACCAACATCTTTTCCATATTTTTTCAGAACTTCACGCAAGTTCATGCTATCAATTCATAATAGAAAAAAAAATAATAAAATTTTAAGATTAGTATTCGTTATTTATTCCTTTCCATATAACTTTATCCTTGGATTCTAAGCAGTGTTATTTTTTAGTACTATAAATTAAATAGACTTTTTTTTAAATGAATAAATTATTTCTAAAACTTGAGTTGTCAATTAATAAAAAAAGTTTTTACTGATTTTTACAAATAAATCTAAAATCTCAAAATTTTAACTATTTTCAGGGGATTTTTTTATTCTCCCATACCCACACACATCCTGATTGCAGCTTACCACACAACTTTGCTCGACTCAAGACTCTAAGTCAGTTGCTTTTTACTGCCGTCTTTCGAGTTCCAAATTAAACAGATTCTCCAATTTCAACCACTCTATCCTGCTCACATTATCACTCAATTTCATAATCTAGAATTAAAAGACATAACGTGTGCCACTAGATACGTGAAAAGTAGAAACAAAACAGAAAAAAAACGATGCTTAGAATCAAAGGACGAAAATATATACATCTTTCTTAATTGTATGGACTAACCACAGTGGTTCGAACACAAGGCAAAGGTGCTGCTTGTGAAAGAAATGCCGAAACAATCGCAAACAGTGAAATCGGTCATCCGGGTCGGCATCATTCAGCCGTTTCAGCATATCCAGTTCTTTCAACCCTGTTTTGTGCCTAAAAAATAAAAAACAAAACGAACATTTTTCAAAGTTTTAATTAGTAATTTCTTTAAAAAATTAAGTTTTTTCCAAATAAAAATAATATCCATCTTACATAATTTCATTATTTCTAATAATCTTGACAGCAACATCTTGATTGCCACGAGCGGCATCTCGAGCTCGGATCACATTACTAAACACTCCCTGGCCAGTATAGCCATAAACGGTGTACCGATTATCTAATGTTTCACCAATTCGAACTCCTACAATGAAACAGAATAACAAGAGTTCAGTTACAACTTTTAGGTAATTTAAGATTCAGGTAAAATAAAACAAAATGGCCAACAAAAAAATACAGTTAATATTAGTAATTTAAATAAGGCTTTAATAGTTAGACTAGATTGTCCTTAACTTAATCTAAAACCATAGTTAAATGTCAAGCAATAAAATTAAAAAAATTCCGATCTAGTTCTCAATACCTCAAACAACATGGATTTAAAAGACCCATTCAAAAAATTTGTAAAAAATTAACGTTTATTAAATTGCTTCCAAAACACAAAATTATTTAAAAAGTCTTGGAACTTAAATTCGTATACGGTAAAAACAATTGTATCCAACATTTTACTATTTTAGAAAAACGATGAAGAAAAACTTATGAAGGCAAAAAAAATTAAATTAAAACTAGCAAGAAATTGTTTTAATAATAAAGAAACGAAGAAAAGATTCTTACGATAATATCCTTCTGCGTCATCCCAGTTGTCAGTTAAATTCGGATTCTCTGTAGGTCCCCGAACCATTTTTTCAACTAAACTTGGACTCTAAAACATGAAAAAAATAAATTAACTAAAGTATATAAAATAAATTATTTTCAGTAAAATCTACTCTATATTTGTCGGAGAACATGTCAGTAGCTGAAAACATATCCATCTTTTTCTTAAGAGCTTCTAAAAGACAAGCAAAATAAGAAAAAAAAAATTACAAACTTTAAATTAAAAAGAAAAAATTTGAAGAAATTACCTTGAGCTGTCATAGGAGGTATTTGATCGCTTTTCTCATTTTCTTTAGGACTTTCAGAAGCATCCGATTTTGCATTTTTCTTAGAGGAGTCATCGTTCTCAGTTTCAGTTTTAAAAGCAAAAGTGCTAAGTTTAGCTTGAACGGATTCTTCAAAATCATCCAGGTTTGAAACTAACGCCACATCAGCTGCCGCGGCTTCCTCGATAGCCACGGAATCTGGTGACGAAGACCGGCTACTAGTGGGTTCGGACCGACCACCACCACCCACACCGACGGAAGCGCTTAAATTGCTGTCCTCATTCGCAGTATTCGCAGAAGATTGCAATTTCTATTTCAAATAATTAAAAATAAAAAAACTAAGAATATTTTTCAAACTAAATAAAAACCAACTTTAAGCAACTGTTCTCTCTGTTTACGTCTTTGTTCTATGATGGCTTCCTCATCTTCTTCTTCTTCTTCGACATCAACGTCATTAATACTGATAACCATAAAAACATAATTTCAAATTTTTAATAAAATTGGTTTTTTTCTAGATAAGATTATTCCTAAGATAAGAGAAATAACTTGGAATCGAAGCTACAAAATGAAATAAGTAACTAATAAATTACAGCTTCTGTTCTTATTCTAAATTGAATTGGTGCTCAAACAATTAGCGATTTTAAACAGAAATTGGGAATATAAAAATAAATGTTTATACTAACAGTTAAACTTAATCGTCATTCAATAACATAATCTTCATTAAATTTAATATTTCTCACCTGTCATCTGAACTGTCGACGTGTACGGCCTGTCCTTCTGAGAGACTATCTTTGAACTTATCTTCGCCTCGGCTTCGCCGGGAGTGACCACTTCTCCTTCGATCCACACTTCTACTTCGAGATCTCCCATAGCGTCTTCGATCGCCTGGGCTTCTAAAAGCGTTTACATAATTATTAAGAAATTGACGCAAAGTAAAAAAAAATAGCGTAAGATACCTCGAACGGCGTCTAGAATTACTAAGAGAGCGCCTCCGATTCTGGCGATCTCTCTGTAAGCTTTCGTGAACGGGAGATCGGCCTCTGGAATGTCCTCTCCTTCTTCCCGGAGACTCTCTAGCTCTGAGCCTGGAATCATCTCTGCGCCGAGAAGACGAAGAAGGTGGGAGAGGAGGAGGTGGTGGATGAGGAGAAGCGTGTCGCCTCGAAGCCGCATTGTAAGATGGTCTCGAAGGCGGATGATGATTGGTTGGGGGAGTCCTGGAACGTCTTCTAGATCCAACTCTATTTTCCTCTCGCTCTTTCCGCCTTCGCTCGTGAGCCGGAGACACGCTCTCTCGCCTCGAACCACCTTTCCCGCTATGACCTTCGCCTGTAATGTCAATAATTTCAATGATTTCGATATCTTGCAGAGCCGAACTACTCGATTTCTGCCTTTCTGGAGCTTTATTCTCCTTATTTTCACGCCCAACCTTGGCTCCGTCCACTTGTTCGGTGACGTGACGATGAGAAGAGTCACGAACAGCTCGTTCCTCATCTCTTCCACCTCGAATCCCGCCATGAGAAGAACCTTTCACCTCATTAACTGGAGGACTCCTATGCTTTCTACGATTATTACTACTACTACTATGATTAGGAGAGGTTTTACGTTCCGGGCGATGATTCCTCGAGCTTTTCCCAGAATTTCGCCACTCTTGAGAAGGTTCGGGATTCGACCTACTGCTAATACGATGAGAATTCGAAGTCGATTCACTGGCTTTACCTCCCCGGCTACTCTTCGAAGCATTATTACCATCTTCCGCCACTCGAACCTGCTCTGAATCAATAATTTTCGCTCTAATTTTATTATTTTTCGTTCTTACTACTTTTGGACGACTCTTAAGTTTGCTAATACGTAGATTCGCACTCTCATCTTCATCCTCGTCGTCGGGAGAAGTGTGATCGGGCTGCACGAAAACCGCCTTTTTACGAGCTCCGAGCGCGCTGGAATTGATGCCATCGTCACTGTTGTCATCGGCCAATTCAGCTTGAAGAAGCGCTTTCTGTCTCTCTAAATCCTCCAAATCAAACTTCGTATCATCTAGCTCTAAATCTTCAGGGCAAACGGATGAAGACGAAGGTGAAACTGCCTTTGAACTTTCTCGACCATTCGGTTCTTCTTCTCCGTGATACAACTTTCGCTTCTTGTGTTTATGTTTGTGATGATGATGAAGTTTCCTAAAAGCAAATAATTAAAGCTAAATCTACAAAATAAACAATTATTATAATCCTACTTTTCTTCTTTCGGAACAGCAGATGACGATGAATGCTTATGTTTGCGTTTATGTCGATGCTTTTTCTTCTTTTTTTTGTTGGATAGTCGTTCCAGTAAGTTACTATTATGGTTCTTATCGTCGTCGCCATCTTCGCCTGAACACAACTCGTTGCCAGAACTGCTCGATATTCTTGAAATTATAAAGAAAAAAAAACAGCACTTATTTAAGCGAAGTGAAAACACGAACTGCTTTTTCAATCAAGTAATGTGATCCTAATTTTTTTTTGTTTTGGTCACAACTAACATTTTTTCATTGGTTACGTCGTATAAAACGGCTATAAACAACGTGAGTTTTTATAATAAATGGTCATTAAGCTTTGTTACTTACGTTTCCTCAATTTCCGGGATGACTACCTTTTTCAATTTTTCAACTTTTGCTTGCACTTTCATTGTACGACCCTTGGATGCCATTTTACGTTCAGGCGTCGTTGTTATTCGGCCATCCAAGATGGCAGCCGCATTATCAATCATAAACCTCCCGACGATTCTCCTTATCATGACGTCATTTTTGTTGTATACCTACGTCATTGTGTGCTACATCAGCACATCTGAAGCAGGAGACGTATTGCAATATGACGTCACAAGGAGTTAAAATGTGTGGCGCTGCGTCGCCGTACTGATGCGCCTCAAACTTTATTTTTTCTAATTAAAATGAATGAATTTAGTGATAAATAGCTTTTGGCTATTATTCGCACGCTATTCTTGTTATCAACGATCGCCAAATTGCTATTTAGACCACGACAAGTCGCGCAGTGAAAAGGTCAATGCTTGGAAGAAGCCGATGTTAACGGGAATGCGTCGCTAATCTTCGATATTATTTTTTATAATCTGAAATAATAATTGCGAAATGTGTTTAATATACTCCCAACGTAGATGACCAACCGAGGATTAAACATAAAATTTAAAAAGTCATTGCGCGAGCTTAAAAAATGTCTGTCACCGAAATTAAATTGTGCCTTATCGGAGTAAGTTATGGTTGTTGTTTTTTTTTTAAGATATAAAAAAAATGGGCGGTTAACACATGTTTCATGTCACTTTTCGTAATATTTTTTTTTTATCATTAAGAAATGTTATAGGATTTCTTTATTAAAATTATTATAAAATAATAATTTCTGAACTTTGTTTTTTAATAGGATTCGGGAGTGGGGAAATCGAGTCTGGTGCAGCGATTCGTCCATGACACTTTTAACCCCAACTTAGAAAGTACAATCGGGTGAGTTACAAATAAAAATGACTCGGTTAATTAATTGTATACGAGTGCGCTGTAAAGATTTCGCAGCTCATATTATTTTTCTTTTTATATTAGAGCTTCCTTCATGACCAAAACGTTAATTTACGATAACAGGACGTTTAAGTTTCAGATCTGGGACACGGCGGGACAGGAACGAGTAATTAATTCTACTAATCCAATTTGAATTAAAAGGAAGAATATTATTATAAATTGCGGATATTAATGGGGGTTTTTTGTGTTAGTATCGAGCCCTGGCGCCCATGTATTACAGAGGAGCCGGTGCCGCAATCATCGTCTATGACGTCACTCAAGAAGTAACAAAATTCACGCCTTTCTATAATTCATTTTATTCGATTAATGTAGTTAATGAAATGATTATATTAGATTTTTTCCGTCTTTATTCTTAGCAATCGTTTCAGTCAGTGAAAAGTTGGGTTCGGGAACTGAATAATCACGGTACACAAAACATAATTTTAGCAATTGCTGGGAACAAGTGCGATTTGGATGACAGAAGAGAAGTGCAACAGAGAGGTAGTTGATTTTTTCATTTACATTAATTTAATTAACGAGCATAGTATTGTATTTGCCGGGGTTTAATTATTAGTTGAGATCATTTAATTGCAAATTTTTATTAGTTTTAAAATTAGTTTGGCATTCGATTTGAATTTTGTGTCGATGAGAATAATTATTACTACGGTACGGTATTATATTTTTGTTGCCATATTTGAATTAGCTTACTCATGTTGAAATTATTGCGGTAGCTTTAATAAGGCGGATATATATTTAGCCTAACTCTTTGGTTTATATTTAATGAAGTGGAAACGTTGATATAAAGTTATCATTTTTTCGTTTATCGTTTTTTATTCTGTTTCAAACTCTATAACTGCCATTCCTGCGAAATAGGTTGTATTTATTGGGGTTTAAAATTATTTTTCTTGCGTAATTATAACTATTTTAACATTTTTAAAATGTAAACTAAACGAGTTTTTTTTATTAAATAAATTACTTAACATGATTAATTACTGTATAGTTTTATCTGATAAGTTTGGCCATAACTTTTTTTTTAACACTGGAATTTATAAAAAGTTTGCGAAAGAAATTTTAAAATTAATTTTTGTATGCAGTTTCGTCATTCGATCATGAAAAATATTACGCAACGAAAAGTTCTTGGCAACATAATTTATTGGCAGTTTGCATTAAATTCTAAACATTGAAGTGCATGTCTTTTTAAGAATGATTACAAAATTCTATTCAAAACAAAAAAACTATTGTTTATAAATGAATTTTGTTTCTTTAACGATATTTATACTAAAAAAATATTTTTGTTGCTATTAAACGTCACGATTAATTCCTTTAAATAATTTGTTTTTAATTTGTTATGTTTAGAAGCTCAAAGCTATGCAGAATCTATGAATGCCATCTTTATGGAGACCAGCGCCAAAACCGCTCATAACATAATCAACCTGTTTCGGGAAATATGTAAATTTTATTTTTTTAATAGTTAATAGTAACTAGTTTAATGAGGCCTATAATGATTTAGGTTATCGCCTGGAGACGCGTAAAGGCGTAGATTTAAATGAAAAGACGGTACGTCCCGGGGTGTCACCTGACCGAAGCCAGCGAAGTGGCAAGTGTTGTGCCACAGGAGGTTCGAAAGGAGGAGGACCCTCTCCCAACTCAACTTAAGGATCTCCATCGGTAACCCCTTTGTACATAGCGCTAAGAGGCGGGAAACTAAAAAAAAGTACCACTCGCCAGGTACTGTATTAACATTAATAAGCTTTGAAGACAAAATCTCAGATAAACACGATGCGAAAAGAAAAAAAAATCTATTTATTCTCGGGAAAAACAAATCGTGTATTATACTTTCGAATCTGTGATTTATGAATTTATTTTCTATGAATAATTAATTAATTTCTTCACCTTTTTTAATCATTATTAAATTATCTACGCATATTTATTATACAAATTTTTTATGCGTGATAATAAGATTTCTTTTTTGAATTATTCGGAATAAATAAATTGTTAACATTATTAATTTATTAGCGTCATATTCTTTCTTGGAATTTTTTTGATATTACTCTGACATACCGGTAGTAGCATAACTTCAGGGAGGGAAGTAAATCAGGAAAGTAATATGAGTGACATAAATTTATGTTGTTTAAAATAATTTCAAATTAATTGAATTTTTAATTTAATAATAATTAAGTTTACTCTTAATGCTTAACTAGGATGCAAATCCGAAATGTCTAAAGGCTCGCATAAAAATTTTGACTCAATTTTTTTATCATTGCGGTGTTCTTGAAATAGGGGACCTCCATTAAAAATTCAGTAATACTGTACAATTTAAATTATAGTTTTCTTAAACCAATAAAAAATAAAATACATGCACTGGTAAAATGTTTAAATAAAATTTGTCAATAAAGTAAATAATTTTGTTGCATCTACTAACTTAAAACAGTTAAAAGTTGAACTAAAGGTTGCCAAGT
>JAQGAY010001050.1:0-17153 GCA_034698085.1 Polydesmus angustus | reverse complement strand
AATATTACATTTTGCGTCGCAGACAATTTTCTTTTTATCAAAATGTTGAATCAGACGTAAAAGAAATTTGAGTCGAAGCGCGGTATTACGTCGAACATAATCAGTCGAACGCGGCTGCTACAGAATGTTGTCGTGAACTGCAGAAAAAATATCAAAAAGTTGGTTGATCGTATGCGAAAACCGGTTAAGTAAACAAGTCAATATTTTTGTAAGCTTCAAAACGAAAGAAATGGACATAAAATTATTAAAGCTATAAAATAAACAAACAATAACACCGCGCTCAATATTGCTTTAAAAAAATATTATTTCAAAAACTAAAATAAATTATCTTTAACAATTAACTTTATTATAAGAAATAATAAGCATAAAAAAAAAAGAAGCCAAATAATTTATTTTTATATTCTACGTTAAGTACCCTATATTAATGTTTAATAGCAAATTCGAAAATATATTTGAATGCTAGTTATAAATTTTAGTCGACAATTTCAATCTTTGCCATCATTTTCAGATTGAATCAAAAATAGCACCTCGTTATGAATTAGGTTGTTCTCGCAACGCTCCTGCAGCTAAAACACAAGCAGCTCGTACATTGTGATGTAATGAATGGAATTCAATTTAAAAACTGACAACCATTTAGTAACATCTTTCACCAATCTACCCTCACGACTTCTACCCATCATCGTCTCGTGCAGCAAAAAAAAAAGTGATTTAATTGTTTAAGTTCATTTTCCATTCCTTTTTTTTTTTTTTCGCTTCTCGCGTAACTTTGTTCTTATCGTAAAAAGTGTAAAACAAAAAAATAAGTCTATTCGATTAACTGTGCGCATAAGCTTTAATTAGATATAGATTTCTTTCATACGAAAAGAGGGAAAAAAGTTATCTACTTTCTCGTGTACCAAATTAAAGAAGTAAAAAAGATACTTCTCGTCGGTGTTTGAAGAGAAAATTATATTATCAAGTGATAAAAGATTAATTCTCAATCTCACATTTTAATTTATCACAAAGATTGTCATCCTAAACTATTCATTCCATTTTTTTTTCTTTATAAAAAAAAAATTCTGCTAAAAAAAAATGCAATAACAAAAAATAATATTTTAATGCTTGCTGTATAGACGGCGTCTTTAACAAAAACGTATCCAATTGAAGTAGTATTAAATGCTTATAATAAACAAAATATTTTAAGGCCACCAATTAAATGGTAAAATAGTCTTTAAAATAAAGTTTGGTCTTTGAAATATTTAGATTATTAAAAGAATTTAATACTAATTCAGCTGGGTAAGTTTTTTTTAAGGATACCGTGTATAATATTGCGTGGCTGCCAAAAAGAGATTAAATCTAAATTAACTGTTGCAGCGTTGTATAATGTCAAAAGAAAAATCTAAATTTAAATTTTGATTTTTTTTAAAACGGTTATACTTAATCTCGTTTAGTAAAACCGCTTTCGTTGCCACCAATATTGAATACAGTTGTTAAATCTAGATTTAAAAAACTGATGGCAACCGCGAGATATTAAAGGCAACAACAATAAACAAACAAAAAGTGATCTCGGCATTATTTCTCTTAATTAGAAATTAGTCTCATTAAAAAAAACTAAGAACACCTTTTAATGTTCAAAAAAAAAAATTTTTTTTTTCTCCTTAGAGCACAAATATTATTTATTTATTGTGCGGGATGGAATACGACATTTTTCAATTCGAATTCATCACGGAATTATAAGATGTGTACGGGGGAAAAAAAGCGAGCTATGCAATTAACAACATGAAAAATAAAAACCGAATGTTTTTTTTTTTTTTTTTCATCATCGACGAGCGACACCAAAATTTTGCTCAAAATACTAAATGTTGTTAAGATTTGAGACGAGACGTATTTTAATTTAAAAAAATCCGTATAATACTGAGTATTTTTCACTATTAATGGTCTATACCGGCTAAAAATTAAACCACAATAAAAAATAATAAGCTTACATATTAAAATTAAAATAGTTTTAATAACATTTGGTATTTATTTCTCATTTTAAAGTAACTTATAGCTCGCTTTCATTCCGTACACCGTGTAGAGTGCGGTCCAGCGTGGAACCAAAATATTAACCTTTAAAATTAAATAAATTTTTCACGAGACTGTACATGTGAGCACTGTACACTGTAATAGAATAACAAATTATACATTTTTACGTCACAGCAAAATACAGTACATAGATTATATATTTTTCATTTTATGTAAATAAATAAAATACAGCATTCCACTACTTTTCTCACCGTTTGCATTTTTTATAAATTGGGCAACACTGTAGTTTTATCAAGCAAAAACTAAAAGAAAACTTTTGCATTTGAGCAAATTTCTAAAAAAATAAAAATTGTAACATAACAAAAAAATTTAACTTTGTGATTACCAGTGCATGCTTTTATCTTTACCACAGTATTAAAACTTAATACTGTAGCTCTAAGTTAATAAATAATTTAAAAAATAATCCAAAATTGATTTTCTTCGTACAAAAATAAAATAGGTCTTCAAGGATCAATAATAATTCTACACTGTACTTAAAGAGTCTGCAGTAAACAGAACAAGTCAAATACACTACCAATTAAGCATACTGTAATAGTAAACGCTAATCTATATAATTACCGAACGATTGAAGCAATCGGCCCGCCATGGTTTAATACCTTAAAGCTTCTTTCTATTCGGATACAGTTCGTTTTATTTGTGGCACTTGGCTCTTTCAATTACTGTAAACATTAAAAACATACGAGTATGTTACGTTTCGAAAAGTCAAATATGTTTTGAATAGTTTAAAATACAGGATGATTATTTTTTGTGTAAAACGTGATTATGGTGTTGAACAATTCTGTTAACCCTTAAATCAATTTGCGTAGAAGTTCGAAACACGCGTCAATATTGACATAAAATATTTAAAAAAAAAAAAAAAATTGCGCTGCACTTCAAAAAAAATGATCACTGCACGTTAAACTTGATTTAAAATGATTAAATATTTGTTGCGTTAATTTTTCATGAAAAATGTTTCACTCAAAATAAATCCTTGCAGGAAATAATTTGATTTAAGAATAACATTTTTTTAAAAATCTTATGGAATTTTTTTTCTCCAAGTAAATTGTTTTATCATTCATTTTTTTATATGTGTATATTAATTTTTTTTGAAAATATTTCGACACTATCAGCTATACACAATATAAACTACAGTAAAAATAAACTTTTTTTGGTCGCATTTAAACAAAATAACCTTGCAGACGCTTAAAATAATGATTTATTTTTTTTGCTTTACCTAGGAATAAAAAATTTTTTTTTCCTCAACTCCAAAATAACAACAAAATAACGAACGCAATCAAATTGTTGAAATAAGTGAGAAAAAATTGTATCAAATTTAATTTAAAACGTCGTCACGCGTATCGCATAATAATGAACGACGAAAAAACTTCAATATTCTCATTTACCATTAATTAGTACGTAACAACTCGACTACGCTAAAACCGCTACCGGTTATAGGAAGAGTTTGCGGTCGATCCGTTTTGACGCACGGATCGTCATCTTATAAGTGACGGCTGCCGTCACATTTTTTATAACCTTTCTTTAGCGACGTAAAAATTTGATTTGTACACAGATCGCTCGTGATATACCGTACTGAGTGCGGCGACGAACGAACGTAATCGGTATTTAAAATACCCATGGACCGCAAACTCCTTATTACAATCACAGTATTACACCGCACTCGCTTACGAAAAAGAAGGGAAAAAAATTCGTCGCTCAAATTTAATAGGTTGAAAAAGGCAGCGGTGCATACCTAATTAAATCGCGTTATAATCGCAATTTTAGGCAGTGGATACATCCTTAGGGCTCAACACACATCTCGCCCCCCATTTCCTTATACCGGAAAAACCTATATAAAATTAAACTCGTATTATATCAGCAGCACATGCATTGTGTATTCTTCATTGAGTAAAACTAAAGAAACTTAATTACAGACACACTTGATTATAGTTCGATGTTGCGATCAATTTAATCTGCCTCCAAGCGTTTTTTTTTTTTTTTTTTTTTTTGTACGGAATCCAATCGATCTTTTCAAGTGTACTTTATACAGTGAAATCTCTACGCAAGATCACCTGCAATTGGAGATCACTCCCGTTTCGAGACCACCTCAAATACGTCCCTGTGGTTTTTTTCATGCTAATCACTGTATTCACTTCAAAAAATTAGTTAGGAACGAGAATTTTGCTACTTGCGTTATCTGATTTTTATGTTTGTTAAATTTTGGCAAATAATATGCCTAAGAATAAGAGGGTAACGATTACAACAACAATTCTTTTTATGTCTTCTATTTTGTATGACATGTCAATAAACTTAAAAAAAAAAAAAAAAATCCACCTCCAATAGTAGACCACTACTTCTGCTACCGGTACCCATTTTCAATAGAGGTCTCTATCGCCAGACCACCGAGATGTTTTTGTGAATCAATATTTGAGTGCAGTTGAATGGATAGTTCTAAATTTGATTATATCAATACCTCGATATACGGCCTTTCGCTGTAAATATTTATTATTTAAGACACTGTTTCGATTTACGGCCAAAAATGTTTCGCTATAACGGCCAAAAAAAAAATTTTAAAACGAAAAAATTTAGATTAAAGATGCATAATTATTTTTAAAGAAAATAGGGTACAGTAATACCCCGCAATAATGGCGCTCTCAAATCTCAATCCGCGCTCGAAATTCCTATTGTATTCAGTGGTGGGCGGAAAGAAATGCACTTCAGCTACTACCAAAATACATTGCAGTCTATGGCGATTCACTTAGTGGCGCTTTTCAAATGGCGGAGCGCCGGTCCCAATTGCGCCATTTATTGCGGGGTATTACTGTATCGGAAAAGCGCATTTTGCATGACTCTCGAGAATGGAATTTGACTGAAATAGGGATTTATGGCACTGTTTCGATTTAATGCCCAAAATGTTTCGTTATAACGGCAAAAAAAAAAATTTTAAAACGAAAAAATTTAGATTAAAGGTGCATATTTTTAAAGAAAATGCAAAAACTTATCAGAAAAGCGGATTTTGCATGACTCTCTAGAATGGAATTTGGCTGAAATAGAGAGACAGTGTGGTTTTTCGTCAGTGCAAAACATGTACACTGTACAGTAAAAAGTTACAAAGCAAGTTAATTAAAGAAAATTATAAATAAAACCGTTTTATTTTATTTCTGTTTTGATTTTGCTTCAGCTTTATAACCAGAAAACTGTGTTGGTATACTCGTAGACAGTACATTAAATTCTTTGAATATTTTCCTTGTAAATACAGAGTAATATTTCCTTACTGAGTAGCTGGCAATACTGTACTTCCTTGCAATTCAGAGTAATATTTAAAAAATGCAATTTTCATTGAAAAGTTGGTATTTTTTAAAAAAATTTCATTGAAATTGGAACCTATCTCATGGAGTTTATAGAGGTTTCTATGGAAAAAAATGATTCGATATAGGGTGTTTCGCTTTACGGCCAACTTTTCGATAATCGACGAAGGCCGTATATCGAGGTATTAGTGTACAAAGTGACTGTACTATGTAAAAAGCGTTTAGCCAGACAAATTGACAATTACCATTTTAATAGCATTTTACATTGTAATAATATTTTTTTTTTTAAATATAATTCTATTTGAAGATCACTTTTAGTTGGCCCCAGCGGTGGTTTCAAACTAGAGGTTTCACTGAAGCGAGAATATTATTATAATAAATTGCTATTAAAATTTTGAAATACGAGCAATTTCCGCATAACTCCCATTTATATTTTTTGTGTTTTTCCAGCCATGCCCATTCAAATCGTTGTTGAAAAGAGCTTGGACTTTTAGCGCGACTGAATTGAAAAGTAAAAGTTGAAAAGCAGCATTTTCGACTGGTGATGATACCTGTTCAGGTTTAGCATAATAATAAGTTGGTTTTTTTTTTAGAAAAAAAAAAGGTTGGAAAAAGTTGTACGCACCTTTTTTCTATGCAACAAAGTTCATGAACTTGGACAAGTAAGGTTCTTAACCTCTTGCGAGGAATATATAGGCCAGCACGGTGGTAAGAGAAAGTTAAAACCACTCCACTTTTATTACATTTTATTCAATTAATCATAAAAATAATTGACATTTTTTCGGAAATAATTTCAGAAATAAAAAAATATTTTTTCAACCTTTTTTTTCCAATTTCCAAATTCCATGAACTGCTACATTACAATAATTTTTATAATTCTCGCACAAAATTTCGTTTTTAACCTTGAACTCAAAATCTGGACTCACATTTTGAACTGCGATCGCTATGCATTGAATAAACGATAGCTTCCTGTAAACATAACTGAATTAGGAAAATCATTACTCAATTGATTGCGATATATCAAACAATTGTGTTTGAAGTTTGCTAAACTTAAAATCTTACACACATTTTCGGAAAACTTTTTGATTTACGTCAACTTTCTCTCAAGATCTGCGAACGCGCTTCATCATGTTATCATAATAATAATAAAAAAAAAACTATGGTGAGTCGTTTTAGCTAGAGATATCTATGAACAAAATTAATCGTTAAAGTTTGACTTACATAAATGCAGAGAGTTCCAAATAAAGATGAGGAGGAATAAATTGGTTATGTTATCCATTTTGTAGCTGTCAACAGCATTATCTTCCAAACACCCGAGTTATAAGAGTAACAAGCAGCAATTATAATTACTGTCAACTTTTCATCACTGACATTGATGGACAGAAACGACACCAATTAGTTAACGCCGCGATTTTTTCTGTTAAATAGCGATGCGAAACGATGTTAGAATAAATTTTGCGTTGAGAAAACCTGTTGAAAAACTATCCTTCGACTAACAATTATTCACAAACATGCATTGTCAAATGATACGAATCACCGCGCGATGCTCTCTCGTGAGCGAAGCCGAATAGAATAAGCGCTCGCCGCTCTTCTTCCCCACCGGAATGCCACCAATGCATTCCCGCCTCATCTTTTCCCGCCCTTTGGAAAAGGGGAGGAAGTACCGCGACGTTGCGCGCCACCTACTGGTAAATATGCGCACTAACAATAATAATAACACAGTTTAAAATTACGCGGTAATTGTACTAATTTATATTAACAAGGTAATTCTATCATGTTTATAAGTTATAATTATATTATAGAAAATTATTTTGGCTTATATATTAATCGGCGCAAAGAAAATTTTATCTTAAAAATTGCTAAAGTGTGTTTTTTATTATTATTTCGGCTGGAATCCTTCTTCGCATGGAATAAAATGCTACGGTGGCTTTTAACGGCTATCAAAGTTTTAATTATTAGACATTATAGCATTACATGTATAGTTTTATTAAATCAATAATACCGTTAACTTTATTGGATTACTATACAGTAATTTAAAACGATGTAAATTTTAATTTGGCATAGATCGCCTTTGAAATTTTAAATTATTATCATAGAATATCTTTGTTTACACTAGGAGACACAGTAAATTATGCGGCTTGGCCATTCTGCTACAAGGTGACGCCAAAGTCAATTTTAAAATTCGAAGTGGGGTGTATTTTAGGGATACGGTTTTCATCTCGTGTTTGCCGATTCCGTAGTGCTAAAATAGTGGCTTACCCTTCGTTAAGAAAATGGTTGCCGGCGTCGTTGAGCATCAATTTGCTCAAAAATTAGCAGCTAACGATAAATCTGCTCGTGATAAAGCTGTTCGGAAATTAAGAAAATGGCTAAACGCGAGATCAACTTGCAAAGAAAATGGTAAGCATGGCATTTTTTTCCCTTCGAAATTAATTTTTAAAGACGGTAGCCAAGGAAGTTGAATTTATGGCGTTCAAGTAGGCGCGGGTATGCTTACGCTTTTCATTTGAATAATGGCCACCTTAAAATGGGAAATATAATTACCACGTGTACATAATACTATCATTTTCTGCACTGTTTTGGTTACCGAAATAATGTTATATCGTTGCTTATTTGAATGCATTTTGGTTTTTAATAGTAATCACAAAGGAAGAGTTGCTGTATTTATGGAAAGGTTTATTCTATTGTATGTGGATGTCCGACAAACCTCTTATTCAAGTAAGGATAATAATATTGAATTTAATCAAAATAGTTGATAATATTTATTTATTAGGAAGAATTAGCTGATGTCTTGAGCGATCTAAATAACAGTTTTGTTAATTCTGATTATGCGTTGTTATTTATCGATGCGTTTTTTGAAACTATGCATCGCGAATGGTCTGGAATAGATTATCTACGAATTGACAAGTTTATGATGGTAATTGTTTTCATGATTTATCTGATATATACCATTTTATTAAACTATACATGTTTTTTTATTATCTAGCTTGTTCGTAAATTTTTGAATAGCTGTTTTCAACTGCTATGTGACTCTAATTGGAATTCTCGATTCATTGATAAAATGCTCGAAGTTTTATCCCACCACGCTGTTTCTATTGAAAAAACTGATGCTGGAACAGGTTTACAGTTACATGTAGCTGATATTTACCTTGAAGAACTGGCGAAAGTCACCGCTGATCAAGTAATTAAATTTGAAATTAATAGCTTTTATTTTTTTAAAAATTGTGATTTATTTTTTAGATTTCCGGAAAAGATTTGACCAAATTTTTTATACCTTATTGTGACGTTCTTATAAAAACCGCAACGTGAGTTTGATTAATTAAAAGTTACTATTAAGCTTACAAATTAATATTGATTTATTTTTCTTTAGTCCTGCTTTGCGAAAGACTGTAATCGACAGAGTTTTTAAATTTGCAATTCGTTTATCTGATGACGATGATGAACAATTACCCGAAGAAGAAGAAGATGAAGAAAAGGTACCGGTATTTAATATTGAAGAAAAGCAATACAGTTTATTATATGATGTGATTTTTCTAGGTAAATGGAGACTCTCGTGAAGCCGAGGAAGAAGAAGATGATGATGATAACGATAGTGTTTACAGTGGTGAAGATTTAACCATTACTAACAGAGTTCATCGAGACTTTCAACACAGAAAAATTAAGCATGAAATTGAGACTCAAAAATTGCCATTTCCTAAAGTAGGTTTATTGGTTTGAAATTGATTGCAATCTTGTTTTTATCATTTTTTATTGTTATTATTTAAGTTTGACTATCAAAATCTTGGGGATATTTTACTTGAAAAAGCTGGAACGGCAAAATCTCTAAATTTAAAGCACCGAACAGAAATTTACGAAGTTGTTAAAAAGTAATTGTATATTAAAGTGGATTTGTTTTTTTGTAGTACAGTAATATTATTATATTTTACGTTTTATTAGTTTTCACGAAATGGCGGGTGGTGTATTTCCGTTGGATACAGTTGCGGAAACAAAAGGGGCTCGTCTGAAAAAGCGAGAAATTGAATCTGCGGCGAAACGACTTTTAGATGAAGAAAGGGAATATGCGCAAGAGACATCAGAATGGAAACGGTCTCGTCGCCATTTAAATAAAAAAAGAAAGCGAAGCGATGATAGCGACGATGATTCTGATGATCATGATTCGTCCTCGTGCGGTATGAATTGCGATATGATTATTTCATAAATAACATCATTAATTTAACCTCAATTAAATTAATTTAGAAAGCGAAGATGATATCGAAGATACAGAGTCGTTAAACGATGCGGAAAATGATCCATCCTTAGATGATGAATTGCAAACCGAAGAAGACGAAGTTATAGATGAGGAATCTAATCCACCGCCAGTTGTTGATAAATTATTACAAAGGCTTTTGTCAAAAAAAGAAGATGTAACTGATAAGAAAAAGGAGAAACGGATACGGAAAAAAAAGGCAAAATCAAATAAAAATTTGAATTCTGATTTGCTGGATTTAGGCAATGTAAGCGTTGAGGCAGAAAATATGCCACTGGAGTATGAAGACAAAGCTTTTAAGAAATCGGAAAAGAATGGCAGAGAGGAAGTTGTTGTGACATCTAGAAGCAGCAGGAAGAAGTTAAAAAAATTGAAGGCCGCGAAGAAGTCCGAAAATGCGACAGATGAGCTGAAAGAGGCAGCTATTAATTTAGGGCGCATCCCCTCTCCTGGTATTGATATTTGCGAATCTAAGAATGTGAATTTATCTAATGAAGAAAATGAAAGTAGAGAAGTTTTAGTAAAAAACTGTTCTGTAGTTATCTCATCTACGCATTCTCCTAAGAAAATAAGAAGCAATAATTTAACTGCAAAGATCGAAATTCCAGAAACGGACGCTAAAACTGTAAATGGAAGCCATTCTTTAAATGAGGATAATTTGACTAAAGGACTGGTAAAAAATTGTTCAGTTGTCATTTCTTCTCGAGATTCTCCTAAAAAAATACCAGAGACAGGCGCTGAAATAGTAAATGGAAATAACGATTTAAAGGTAATACTTGAGTGTGTTTTTGAAATTTTATTATTTTTTAAAAATAATTGGTGGTTTTTATACTTTTAGACCTCCAAACGAAAACGATTAAAATTTCGAGAGGGTAGGATTTCAAAAAAGGAAAAAAAGAATATTGCAGGAAATCGTTATTTTAATATGGCATTAAATATAGAGGATAGTTCTGTTTCTACAACGGGCGTAAAACAAGAACTAAAGAAATCCACTCCCAAAATTTCGAGGACAGAGAAATTCGCTAGTTTTGACAAATTTATAGAAAAACCGCCTGTCTTCTTCAAAACTGCCGTATCTAAAGTCACTCCAAAATCTAAAAAATCACATGTTAGTACCATGAAAATTTAAGATTTTATCACTTTTCAATTATAATTTTTTTTTTTAAATTAATTTTAGTCATCTTCATTTCAAAATAAAAGCGATTTATCTGGGTCAGCTAAAAAAGTGTTTTTTAAGCTTGATCACAATGTGGCTCATGGTAATTATTTGAAATTGTTTCTTTTATTTTTAGCATTATAATATTAAGCAAGATGTATTTTTGTTTTAGAACATAAAGAATATGCTAAATCAGTTAAAAGTAGTCCAGCTATACCATTTAATTCCGAAGTCGTACCTGCACAAAGCGCGTTGAAAGTCACACCAAAGGCATCTCAAAACTTTCTTGGCTTAAATGTTAATTTGAAAAAACGGGCTGTCGCGAAAGATTTTTTTGTTTTTGATTAAAGTATTTAATCGCATTCTTAAGGGGATTATTTTAATGTATAATAAAGTATATTATGGAAGGTATGTTAATTTTAATTAAAAGATTGATATACAGTAACTGAATGAAATTTTTGCATATTTTATTTATTTTTAATAATTCTCCTCAAGTATATGGTACATTATTTTTTATTTTGATTAGTTTATCGGGAATATAATAACAGTATTTTAAATAAGATAAGCGTAACTGTTTTATTTTACTATTAAATTAATAATTACTATTACTATAAAACCTACAATAGGTAGGCTTAATTTGTACTTTAAAAAAATGCGCAGGAAGTGGAAATTACGTAAACCGGATATGTCATAAACTGATGCGAGAAACGTCGGCAACCATCTGATGAGTGATCGCAGACTTTTGTAAACGCTTCTGTTTCTTTTCTTGAAACAATTTGTAAAACTTTTATTGCAATGGCTTCAAAAATGTTAAGTTATTTACATTCAGATTGTGTATTATATGAATGTTCTTGTCGTAGAAGAAGATCACTAGAAGGAATCTACTTTTGTAAGCATTGTTTGAAGTTACGTTGTCGAGATTGCGTTTCACATGAGGTTAGTTTCTATAATAATTTGGTTTTATTTATCGGTTTTCAATTTTTACGTACATGTATGATTGTGATTTATATATAAGATATTTTATTTTTCTAGGTAGATACTCATTTTTGTCCTAATTGTATGGAAAACATGCCTTCAGCTGAGGCTTTACTTAAGCGCAATAAGTAATTTTTGACATTAAATTTTATCGTCAAACATGCATTTCACGAACAGTTTTCTTTTAAATGAAGATGTGCTAATTGTTTTGATTGTCCAAGTTGTTCACATACTTTATCTACGAGAGCATCAAATTTACAAGTGGCGAGTCCTGAAGATCCTGCTAAAATGGTTCCTAAAAAGGTTTACTATCTTGCTTGTGGAAGCTGTCGTTGGACATCTAGAGATATCAATCTAAAAGATCAAGTTATCGGTTCGTCTGACCACTATCTTTTTTAGTACATAATTTTATTAGATTTATTTTTAAATTAATAGCAAGCGGTGGCTGGCCAGAAAATGATAATCCTAATTCTAAAAGGGTATTAATTACTGTCAACGTTTGTGTATGTGTTTCACTGTAACTTTTAATGTTTAGGTCAGTGAACTATTAGAGTATTATCGAACAGTAGCGTTGACAGAAATATCGGATAAAGAGAAAAAACGGCTTTCCCGGCGACGTGGTTACCTGTATTTTTCAGTAATAACTGTTTGAAATCGTCAATTTTATTATTAAAAATTAATTATATGAAATAATAGGAAAAATACGGTTTAACGGCAGCGCTTGCAAGGAAAAAAGCAGGTTTGCCCCCTTTAGGCAATTTAAGGTAGTTGATGTTATTATAATCTTAATTTGTATAATTAAATTTTAAAAGACATTTCATTATAGTTTGAAAGATGAAAACCTCAAAAATTCAGAAACTATTGCTGCTATTGCTTCCGAAGATGCAGAGACATTATCAGAAGACTTTTTAACTACTCCTGTTGATTTGACGCAAAGTAATTACTCATTTAATTTAACATTATTTAAAATTCAATTAATGTCACATTTTTTAATGTTATAGTATGTACTATAAATCAACGTCACGCTAAACCAGAAGTTCAGCCAAGCAGTGTTATTGACATGATGCCAGGTCATAAGCATCTTCAAACTAAGCAATCTCATCGATGCAGAGTAATTTATTTAATTTGTGATTGAGGCTTAAAATGTAATAATATGATATTTACTACTGTACATGTATTAGGAATGTGAACATAACTTGAGTAAACCAGAATATAATCCTATCTCAATTAAATTTAAAATCCAATTGACTGCAATGTAAGTTGTGCATTGTTTTCTGTTTGTTTTAAGAAATTTAAAAATTTGTTTTTTAGGTTTCATGTACCAAACTTAAAATTTTTAACCACACCAATTTTTGTATCTGAGCAGGTAACTTTTTTTTTAGATTATTTTCTACCGTAGCCTTTGTTTGTTAATATATTTTATTTTTTTTAATTTTAGGTTAGCTCTCTGGTTTTAACTTTGAGCAATCCATCTCAGCATCCGTGTCGTTTTTTTCTTCTTCCTTTAGAAGATCAGGATAAATTTGACCCCCTGATTACCGCCGACATTCAGTTACCAAGTTCAGAATTTTGTTTGGCGCCGCATGATGATGCAGCAGAATTTGACGAAGCTGCTGATAATAAATTTAGCTCTAAACAGGATTTAAGGTAAGACGATGTTTTTTTTTATCATTTTATCCAGGGTATAACGGTAACTATTTTCTTATGGAACTCAGTGCCGTTGCTTTTCGTAAAGCAAATAAAATTGGAGTATTTACTAAAGTAATTCCACGGAAAGGGGAAGCTGAAGTGCACATTGCATTCTGTTTAAAATGGGATTATACTCAAATTGTTCATAGCAATATTCAGCCTACGGGAAGTCAAAGTGAACCTCAATGTACGTGGATGCAAACACGAATCGATGTGCATTTGGGACCGGTGTGTGGACGATAAGATATTATTGTTTTTACCCGCACTATTGTTTTTTTATATGTTAATGCTACTGGTTACTAACGATTATTTTGCGATTTCGAATAATTTATATTTGAGAATTATAATTAAACCGCATAGCTAATTATTTATTTCAAACGGCAATTTCTATAACAAAATGGAACTTAATTATTATTAAAGGAATGATAACATGATACAATGCAAATGGAGTTGGATTTAATGTAAACGCGACATAATGATGTGAATCGGGTTTTAGTATTTATTTGTTAGTGACGATAAGCAGTGATCTCCCATGGTATTGTCTTTTATCCACTCTAAAAATGAAGTGGTTCGAGTATAAACTCCGTATGTTAGAGCGCAGCTATCACTTGCTCCCCAAGAAACGATACCAACTTGGTGCCATATTCCATACTTGCTGCCGATTAAAGGACCACCAGAATCTCCCTGTACAAAATATGAGATTTTTTTTAAACTGCCAAACATTTAAATTTTTAGTTTGTTTATCTTACAATACAGGAGTCTTTACGACCGTTTCTATAACCTAAAGAGAATAATTGTAGGATAAGTTAGCATAATATGATGCTTGAGTCAAGGTGTCAAATTATTACCTGCACATATTGTTTTATTATTTAAAATATTGCCGTAGAAATTATCACGGCATTCCTGTTCTCCTACAATTGGAATTTTTAGTTTAATTAGGCGATTGCTTAGCTCTCCATCTAAGTTACAAATTTTGAAACTAGTTTTAATTTTTATTACCGGTATAAATTATTAATGTTTAAAACACTTACTGAGACTTGTTCTTCCCCAACCTGTCACCGTTCCTTCTTTCCCAATGAATTCCTCATCGTATACTGGCAAACAAATAGGTCGTATTTGTCGATTATAAGTTACCGAGCTATCTAATGTTAAGATAGCAATATCATTAGCTTTGCTTTGATCCGGATCAAATTGAGGATGTTTAAGAATATGAATAACATCTTTAATGACCGAGCTTAATTCTATTGAATCTAAAAAGTGTGCTCCTAGAACCACTTGCAGAGAATTGCTGATTTAATTTAGAAAATAATTTGCATATTAGGAGAAATACTGTAAGATTGAAGTTATTAAATTAACAATATTACCGTTTGCCAATTAGACAGTGGGCTGCAGTCAATACGTGTTTGTGACCAATCAATGTTCCTCCACAGATGAATTCGTTGTTACTGTACAATTGCACCTGCAATGCTATTAGCTTAATATTTAATTTTTTGTTTTGATATTGAAAAATACCATCCATGGAAATTCATTCGGACTTGTAGACTCTCCTCCAATTATTCGTAGAGTTGTACTAATTCCGCATAAACCTGTAATTTGTGATCAAAGGAAATTGTAATCATTGCAGCAGCAGTAGAAACGATCGATTAAATTCAATTTGTCAAATTTCTAAAGTTTAATTAACGTTTTAGATATTTTCATAATTATATAGAAAGCGAAATTTGTGATTTAATGAAATAGAGCTTACTACAGCTGCCAAATTGTCTGCCAATTTTGCCATGAATGGACTGTACATTTGTATTTGTTGGCAATTTTACTGGAGCATGACCATCGTTTGTGTATTTTGGCGTCTCCTTTAACATATGAATGCAATGTAAACAATCATTAACTGCAACACTTTACATTTCCTTTCTATGACAATAGTTAACTTAATATTAAATCCGCTTGGCAAAGCCCCGATTGGATTTTTAGTCAGATTTAATATTTTTTTGCTAGATTTTATGCCGACTAAACGAGAAGCATTTATTTATATAAATATTTAATATGTTACTTTTCCATGAAGGCTGTTGAGCGTTGACAATATGGCGCAGGATAATCCCAGAACATTAAACAACATTTTGTTTACAAATTGCGCTAGACGAGAGTTCAGACACGTGATAGCTATTACCACTTTTACTTATGAGAAAATAATTTGTGTGTTTGGGAATTTAAACATACCTCATTTTACTAGGTTTAATGTCATTGGCTAAAATAGTCAAATAGAAGATGGATAAATTACACAGCTAAAACCGTTAATCGTTTTGGGTCATCTTTGTTTTAGATTACAGCAATAGAAATTTCAGCAAACTTTATTGGTACGGAACGATTATGGAAATGTTTCGTATTAAATTTTCACGCAAGTTTTAGCAAAAAAAAAAAGCAAATGTCAATTAGCATACGATTGGAGGTCACAGTGATCCATTTTGAAATTTTTATTTAACCAGCGAAATTTAAAAACAAGAATTTTACAGACTTAATAATTTAGAAAATAAAATTTTAGAAACTTAATCGCATCCAGAATTTTGAATGTTATTGCCAATCCACGAAAGCATTGCGGTTAATTTAGTAAACACTCCGTAATAATCCGGTCGAGCGCAACCAATTCCCCATGATACCACACCAACCTACATAAACAAAATCAAAATTGAGGTTCAGAAATATACAAAAAGAGCGGGCAAATTAGTTTTACTTGTTTCCAACGACCCCGATGTTCCCAAACTAATGGTCCTCCCGAATCTCCAGAACAAGCATCCATATTACCACGAATGAACCCAGCGCACATCATTCGATCAGTTAGTTTTTGGTTTCTTAAACCTTGAGCTTTATGGCATTGATCCAAGCTAATGATGGGTAGTTCAACTTTGCGAAGTTCTTCCGGTGCAACATTAGCAGCTGTAATCAAAATTTATTTAAGATGTATAGCGCATTATTAATGTATTGTAAGAAATTTTACTTTCGGTTGTTGCTCCCCATCCACTGACAATACCAACACCCCCGGTAGGATCGTCATCTGGATCCGGTAAACAAACTGGTCGAATGATATCATCGCTCAACGGAATTTGCTTGTCCAAAGTTAGCAGAGCGATATCGTAGTCGTAGGTTTCGGGTTCAAATTGAGGATGAGTTACGAAGGATTGAACTCTGGCTCGAAACGCTCGCTCGCTGTAGACATTGGTTGCAGAAGCGATAATTACAAGTTGAGAAAGATCTAGTCTAAAATGGCAAGAAGGTTTGCAAAGGAATGTTTCAAATCAAATATTGAAATTGGGAAGTAAAAAAATTATATTACCCGTATACACAGTGCGCCGCGGTTAAAATATGATTGTTATCGATAACTGAAGCTCCACAGTGTTGTACTCCGCTTTTATGAATGGCGACCTGCATTATTAAAAGTTACATTTGGTAAAAAAAAACTGCAAAAGAATTTTTATTTATTTACCATCCAAGGATAGTCTCCGATAGACGCTTTGCGTCCACCTACAATTCTAGTTCTTTGAACAATTCCACACGAACCTACCAATAAAAACTTTTAAGTTAAAAATTCATAGAAAGATTTGAATTTAAAAGAACGTACGGCAATTATACCATCCCATCCCGTTAGCCATTCTAGATCCTAAGAAGTTTAAATAAGTAAATAATCACGATAAGAAAAGCTTAAAAATCTTACGATTGTCAAAAAGTTTTCCTCCTTTTAAAATTGGAA
>JAQGAY010001049.1:0-17155 GCA_034698085.1 Polydesmus angustus | reverse complement strand
TATAGTGTTTTAAAAAAAAAAAAAAACAACAACAAGGAAATAAAATAAAAAAACAATTTAAAAAAAAAAAAAAACTTTTACTAAACAATATATAGTTTTTATATAGACAGTAAGTTCAATGCCAAATCACATGATGAAAGCGAAGTTGATGTTTAAAAAAAATTATTTCAATTATCAAACAAATATCGAACAAAACCAAAGAACAAATAGGCCTACACGTTTTAAAATATTTTTATTATTATAAACAATAAATAATAATATAATACTTTATAAACGATTTAATAATAAGCATTTTAAAAACGAAAACAATAAAATTAATTTTATGAAACTTAAATAGACAAAAGTTATGGATCACAATTAAATGAACAATGTCTTAACGAAAAACGTTAAAGCTGGCAAACTATTGCCTTATTATATAAATCTAATCTATCATTTGTATCTATAACAAAAAAATCAAACTTTGTATTTCTTAAAAGTGAATTTCAAATTTAAAAAAAAATAAGTTTTAAGCGAATGATTTAAGATAAATAGAAAAAATAATGTTAATAGAGAATAAATATAAACATTTATTTTATAAATATAAAGTATTTCAAGAATTATTTTTTAAGAGGAATCCGAATTAAATTTATAAGAAAAATGTATTGAAATAAATTATTACGAAAAAAAAAAAAAAAATTATTCATTAAAGTATCATTCACTAAAATATCCATGAGAACTACTAATATTTTAATTTTTAAAATGGACATCAGGGTCTATTATTAATTATTTAAATAATAATATATTCCAGTGTATTATAAATACTAATTTTGAAGACAAAAAATCTAAGCATATTATGTTTTTCGTAATGGCATACATTTTTGTTTTCTTCCAAAATCCACGTACGGTAATCAAGTAGTAAAGATTAACCAATAAATGAATTAAAATTTAATTAAATAAATTAAAACTAAAATTAAATGAATTAAAAATATAATATTATATCACTGGCAAAAAAAAAAGTAAAATAAATGAACAAGTCAAATCAAATAGCATTTGATTTTATTTAAAAATTTTCAAAACGAGAATTACATGTATTAATGAAGCTAAAAATAAATTAAAACGTAAAATACAATAAAAACAGCATCACGTGTAGGCTTATATAAAAAGTCAAAACTTATGATAACAAATAGAAATAAAACTTTAAAGCAAAGAACATATAAAAACTTGTTTTCGACGTTTGAATAAAATTAATATTAAACTGTGCAACATTTTATTTCATTCAGCGACAAAATGGAGCGTGAAATAGAAAACAAACAAAAATTTGCTGATAAAATTTCATGTAATTTAACTGCACATTTTTTTTTTTTGATTATTATATAAAACCTTTGAAAAAAAAGTTAAATTAATCACAATACATGAAATGCCTACCAAACCTAAAAATAATAAAAAAAAAATGTAAACAGAAAAACGCAAAAAATTATTAAAACAATTATATAAAATTTAAAGCAGCAATGCAACTAATTATTATTGGAATTGATCAATAAAACATGGCCCAATTTGCTGAAATTCTTTAGTGGCACAATATCGATTACATACTGGAGCAATACAACGAAGCCGCCGAAATAACTGAAAAATTACTGTGGGTTATTATATTTAATAATTTTGAGAACTCCTTTTTCATTTGCAGTTTCATTTTTATTTACAAAAAGTTAAAATAGGCAAATAACTACTGAACATAGAACTGTTAAAATACAAAATAAGGAATTTGTTAATAAAAACAAATTAAAAACCGAAAATTAATTGCGCTTGAGAAACTAAGTTTTATATCTTAAAACAAATAAACTATACTTTTTTTTTTTGCAAAATTAACTTTCAAAAAAAAAAAATAAATAAAAAAATATTTTAATAGTTTTAAGTAAATGCACTCAAACTGTAAATTTAAGAGCATCTTAACAAAATAAATATAAAATTTTTTTAAAAAAAAATTAACACATTGACATGGTAATCGTAAATAGCAAATCTAAAAAATAAGCCCTACAATTAAAACAACGTAAATATTAATTATAAAATAAAGAAATTAAATATTAATTAAAAAAAATTATGATTGAAAAATTTAAATCCGCTGAACTGCAATAATCAAGTTACATGTATTTTAAATCGAAAAAAAAAATTAAAGAAATTTTCAGAAAAAAATTTGTAAAGTTTAACAATAAAAATAATTTAGAACATTATAAAATGTTACACAAAGATAAATTATTAGGAAAATCCAATAAAACCTAGCTGCGTTACTATTAAATTAAAATTGTAAACAAATATAGTTAACAATTTTAAATTTAGTTAAAAAAAATCTTTTTTCTAATAAAATAAATCATTGTCTTAAAACAATGTCCTCTTGCGACAATGTAGTTACAGCATTAAAATTATATAGTTAATTCGGACACATATACAGTATTTTATTTGTGTAAACAAAAATAAGAATAAAATTAAATTTTTTAAAACCTAAATAGACAGAAGTTCTGTTTAAAAATAAAAAAATATAAAAATTAAATTCAAATTGCACCAACGAAACACATTAATGCCGGCAAAAACAGTGTTGGTATTGGTTGTCCTACAGGTGAATACCTAATTGATCATCTTTTGTCACCTTCGAAATGGCAAACAAACACAATTTAATTTTTATTCCCTACATTAGTACCTAAAAACAAAAAATTATATAAAACCAACAATTATGTTATTACAACTCAAGAAAAAAAAAGAAACAAAACTTGTGAAAAAAAATAGGAAAAAGAACTGTTATAGAAATCCGTCGAGAATTGACAATACAATCGAAATTTTCCAAAAACCTAAACGGGATGCCATGAAATCAATTGGTCAAGTTAGAGAATGATAATAAAAAAACATAAGTGACAACTAATTATTAGTAATCAACGTTCATATTGTATAAGATACTAATTACAAAAATTTTAAATTAAATATAAATTTATAAAAATTATTATTTCTTTTCTCCTCTAACATACACTATTAACGTATTTATCAAATTAATAAAATTAATTAAAACTTAAAGCAAAAAAATTTAATATTACTAGAATGTAATAGAAATTAGAAAAAAGAAATTAAGTTTAAAAATCAAAATTAAAATAAAAAAAAAAAACAATGCAAAAATATTTAGCGGAAGAGAAAAATTATATAAATTAAAAATTCCTGATTTGCAATAAATGAACCGTTTAAAATATAGCGATTTAAAACAAATATAAAAAATAGTAAATTATTTTAGTTTTTCCGTTTGCACTGGCAAAAAAAAAAGTAAATTAAATGAACTAGTCAATTCGATTAGCATTTGATATTTTAAAATTTTCAAAACGAGATTATTCTTGTAGCTAAAAATAAATAAAACGTTAAATACAATAAAAAATGCATCACGTGTAAACTTACATAAAAAGTCAAAAATTATGACAACAAATAGAAATAAAACTTTAAATCAAAAGACAACACAAAACTTGCCTTCGACGAATGAATAAAATTAATATTAAACTGTGCAACATTTTATTTTACTCAATGACATTGCTGGCATGACATAGAAAACTAAACAAAATTTTGTTAATTAAAAAAAAAAAAAAAAAAAACAGCAAAAATATTTTCAGAGTTGGACTGATTTTCTCCAGTTTTGTGTTTCAAGGGTCACTTAATCAATGGTCATTTAAAACCAAAATCAAACACTGAATGGAACCGTGAACCTGCATACCCTTAAACCTTAAAAAATTGTGCTCAAAACCGCTCAACAATTATTTGAAAAATGCATTCAAAATATTTTTTATATTGTAAAAAGCCATTAAAAAAAGCTAAATTAATCACAATCCGTAAAAAGTCTACCGAACTTAAAAACAATAATAAATAAAAATTCAGAAAAAAAAAGAAAAAAAATGCAAATAATTATTAAAACAATAATATAAAATTCAAAACAGCAATGCAACTAATTATTATCGAAATTGATCAATAAAACCTGTCCCGATTTGCTGAAATTCTTCGGTGGCACAATATCGAATATATACCAAAATTACCATGGAATATTATAGCTAATAATATTATACTGTCAGACTTAATAAGTCAGAAAACTTAGATCTGAGCAATTGGTCAAGTGAATTAAAATGTAAGGACAAAATCATAAAATCATAAAAATCAAGTCTCATAACAAAAATTTAATAAACCATGTAAACATATTTAATAGCTGACATCTTTTTGTAAGATTTGGTGACATTATATTATTTCAATTCTTTTATAAAACTGTAACAAAATCTAAATATAAACAAATATAAATATTGCAAAAGTGATGAAATGCAACAAAGACATTGTCTGCAGAATCAGTAAGACAATTTAGTTTAATTTTCAAGATATTACACTAACAGACACAAATTTAATTAACATTATAAAAAAAAATAAAAGGATATAAAAATTAATATACATGTAGTTTGCGTAAATTTACATTCATGATTTTAATTCCTAATTATTTCAGTTTGCCATTTAAATCATTGAGATTACAGATTTAAGGCAAATGAAGCTCTGAAAATATGATAATCTAACCAGAAAACACAAATTAAAAAACAAGTTAAAAACTTTAGCTTTAAAATTCAGTTTGCACTGGCAAAAAAAAAGTGAAATAAATAATAATTAAAGCGTGAAATACTGTACAATGAAAAATCCAATAGTCAATAGGTTGCATAAAAAGCCCAAACTTATGATAATTTTCTACGTAAATTTCATACTAAATAATTGAAGTGAACAGTCAAATGAAGAGTCATTTCATCCTGCCAAAACCATAAATTTAAAAATTGAGCTCAAAACCGTTCAAACGATTTGAAAAATTTATGTAAATTAACTGCAAAATTTAATTTTAATAAAAAATAAACCATTGAAAATAAAAAACTAAATTAAAAAAAAAAAGTTTAAGGATGAATCAAGTAAAACCAACAAATAATTAAAAAAAGATGGATAAAAATTGCATTAATTAAAACATTATATTTAACAGCATGGCAAACAGCTAAACAAATGCAGTGTTGTTTATTTTAACAAATTATATAAAAATTTTAAAAATTTAAGAAAATTAAAATTAATATTTTATATAAAAAAAAAATAATAATAAAAACCGAACTAAAATAAACAACCATATAGTACACAAATGAACTTAAAATTATGAAAACGCACCAATTAGTATAATTAATTCAAACCAAATTAACAATAAGCAGTCAAATGTGTTATTAAATTTTTTGGCACAAGGCTTAACTTTAGAAAACTAGCCACAAATTAAATTTCAAATGAAAACCATAAATTATACCATAAGAAAAAATTTGGCACACTACATCAACGGAAGGATGATTACAGTTGCAGGAAGATGATATATGGGCATCTACGGAGGCAAAAACCCTGTTAAAAAGAAGTCGACAATGATAAACTTTTGATATTTTTTAGAGATTTTTAACAATTATTGTATTGTAGTTTTAATGAAACTAAACTTAAATTTATAGGTTAAACTTATTTAAACATTTCATCTTTTAATTAAATACTGGTAGTAAATAAACGTGTTTTTTTTTTTAAAAAATTTTTAATAAAATTATAATATGAAAATTACCTAATTATACTTGATAATTGTGATATTTTGATAACCGCAAGGAAAAACAATTATTATAAAAAGACATCGGAGTAAAAGCAAGGTACCGTACGCATAAAGTTAATTATTATTGTCAAAAAAAAAAAAATGGGCGATGAAAAAATGATATCAAAATTAATTAATAACTAAGGCTTAAATAAAATTTATTTTCATAAAAATCTAAGGTAGAAATCAACGAAATAAAACTTATTCAACTCAAAATGTTCGAAATGTTTTTTTTTATTCCAAAACGAATTTTCGGATTAAATTAAAATAAAAACGCGTGAAAGTATTATTAAAACTTGATGCATATTAAAACTTGAGAATATTGCACATGCATATCGCATAATATAAACACGTTTTTCACAAGTTGACGTTAAAAAAAGGGAAATAATTACGACTTTTATTAAAACAAATTTAAACATAGGAAAAAGAAATGAATGAAATTAGAAAATTGCATAAACCAAAACTATTTGCTTTAGGTAAAAATAAACAATTAAACAATAAACAATTTAAATTACAGTATTATACTGTGTATAAAATGTCCCAAAGTTAAAATTTCCCAAGGAAAAAGAATAGAAAAATAAAACGTAAATTCAAATTTATAAAATATCATAAATCACACTAGTAAAAATTTAAATAAAACAATTTAAATAAGACGAAAAAAAAAAAAAAAAGGAAGACAAGACCAGCCAATCAAATTTAAATCCAATGAAAATTAAATCTTATCTAAATTGAAAACATTATAATCGAAAATGTTTAAAAATCCAAACGAGATAGATTCCAAAAAGGAAAATCTGGTACCGGTATATTTATAACACACTAAACAAAATATAAAATAATCTGCAAAATTACTACTAAGAATTATTAACAATTAGGTGGCTGGAAAACGGTAATGAAGGAACGTGATAGTAAGATCAATTATTATTATAAATTATCAAATTAGATGATTAGAAAAAAATTGTAAAATTTTTTTTTCTAATTCTAACAAAAATAATATTAATTTTCCAAATAAATTAAAACCCAAAACTAATTCCAAAAATTTTTAAATTAAATATAAATTCAGAAAATCTATTAATTCTATTTTTTCTCTCTTCAACCAAACACCAAATGACTTGCTTATTTATCAAATTAATAAAACTTAAACAAAACTTTAGTTAAATTAAAGTAATAAGACATCTTTTTTTTTTTAAAAAAAATAAGTCTTTTATTGAAAATAAATAAAATGTTTAAATATTTACCATAAATTTATTGAAAAGAAAATCAAAGACGTGCATAAAAATCATCACGCGCAAAAAAGGATTGTGACAAATAAGCTACTTTCCAAGTGTCGCAAGACGGAACAAAAAAAAAGTGTAACAATCCAACAACTAAGGTATTTTGTATTTAAAACGCAATTAAAAAATAGTTAATTATTTTTAATTTTAAAATACTTATGGTACTGGTAAAAAAACAAAGTAAAACAAGTTACCAAGCCAAATTAAGTAGCGTCTGCTATTTTAGAATTATTTTCAAAACGAGAAATAATTAATAAATCTTCAGAAATAAATTTGTAAATTTTAATAGCAATTTTAATTAAAAAAAATACTGTATTATACAAACAAAAATAAATTAATAGGAAAATAATTATTCCAGCAATTAAATTAAGCAAAATCATAAATTAGAAATTTGTTAATTAACAGATGAAAAAAATAAGAGGACCTAGCTTAGAGAAAAACCTAAATACTGATAATAATAAAAAATAAAAAAAAAACAATAATAAAATAGTAAGAAATTACTGAACTTAGACATAAAAAAAAACCACAATTGCGATATGAAAAATTTAACTAAAATCAAGTGGCGTCACTATAAAATTAAAATTCACTGCAATTATAATTAACAACAAATTTAAATTTTTGTAATAAAAAAAAAATGCTATATACCGTACCGTAATTTAAAAAAAATAAACTTATTCAACCGTTGTATAACATAAATTTAGTTCAACTCGTTTTACACATTTCAGTATAAAAAATGGAAAAAAAATTATCACTTAAAAATTATATTATTACCGATATTAATTTATTAATATATACAGGGACTTTAAATTCAACATGGCAAAGATAAATATTTTCTTATTTAAATAGAAATACCATAAATAAACCAAAATAAGTTAAAAACAAATTTTAAATGACTACAGTGGCAAAGAAAAACCATTCAAAAAAAAAAAAAAAAACCTAAGAAAATATTTAAAAAAAAAGAATAATAAAAAAAAAATGTATGCCTAAAAAAATCAAAATAAAATAATAAATAGATAATTAACCGCAAAAAGTATTTTTTTATACATAACCATTGAAAAAAAACGAAATTAATAAATACAAAAAATCAAAACTGAACATAAAAACAATAATAAAAATAATTATTGCAAAATTTAATTTTATATTTCCAATTAAATATTGTAAATCAAAATCCTTCGCTTCCACTGGTACGGCAGCATCCATCTTGATTTCGCCGAAATTGAGGTCAACTGTGGGTCATGTGATTAGTCACGTGACGAAAGATTCTAGAATTTGTAATTGTTTTAGAAGAAACTTCTAAGATTCTATCACCCAGAAGTATCTTCCGAAATTTCAAACTCTAGAAGTTTGCTCAGTGGAGTCGCGAAATTCTTCGAGAATTCTAACTTCTAGTGATCTTTCTTCTAGAAGTAACGCCTAGTGGAGGACAGAAATTAGATAATAATATTGAGAACCTTTGTATTTCTCGCGGGACTGTTTAAACACCAACATGATTTAACATGAGCAGAAAATATAATTTTTTAGAGTATTTAATAAAATCCAATAAAATAAACAAAATAATTTTATGAAAATTTAAAAATTAAATTAAAATACAAATCAAACTGCTAAAATACACAATAAATAATTTATTATTTTAGTTTAATGAAATTAAAAACGAAAATAAATTGCACCTGGGAAACTATTTTTTTAAGAGAAAAAAATAAATTAAATATTTTTTTTTAAAAAAAACAATAAAATAATTAACAGTACCAGTACATGTATTTGCAAATTGACTTTTGCATAACAAACCATAAATAATCATTTTAATGGTATTAAGTTATGTAACTTGTAAGTAAAAACATCATGTTTAAGAAAACAAATTTAATAAATAATCAAAATGGCAAAAGGACATTTAAAATTTAATTTAGATTAGGATTAAATTCAAGTTGAAACTTAATTTAGGACATTATTTAAAAAAAAAAAATGGTATTAAATTTATTGTCAGAAAAATAAATTAATTAGAACGAATGAAAAAAAAATAGAAAAGTAAAAAATAAATGCACTCAAACCGGAAACTTAAGAGCATCTTAAAAGTGTTTTAAAATGCACCATGAAGAAGATCAGTATGCAAATAGATTACAGGCTGTAATTAATAATTATTAACGATTAAAAGAAATATTCATCATAAAATTATTTGAATAAATAACTAAACAGCTAAACAAAAAAAAAGTTTTAAATACCGTATAAATAAATTTCTCGTATTTCTTAGATGAAAAAAAAAAAACAGATGTTAAATAAAAAAAATTAATGTTCAATTAATAATTAATTGCTAAAAAATTAAAACCTAAATTTAGAACCGGTGTCCAAAAATAAAAATAACAGTAATAAAGTCAAAAACCAAAATTAAAAAAAAAATTTAAATACATAAAATATTTAAGAAAAAAATTGTGAGTGAAAAGAGATAAGATGTCGTCTGACGTCATAACGTTATCGGAAACAAACTTATAATTTCTCCTATTTGTTTTAAATATTAAAAAAAATATTTTAGATATAATGTAATAGCTAAATTTAGAAAAATTAAAAAAAAACTATATTTAATAAATATTTAAAAACTAAAGAAAATAAACAATAAAATGTTGCATTCCAGATTGAGATGCAATCATTAATGCGAGATAAATAAAAAAATATTTTAGACATAATAGCTAAATTTAAAAAAAAAATGTAATTTAATAATAATTAAAAATTAAAAAAAAATAACCAATAAAATAATGCATTTGAGATGAAGATGTAGGCAGCAATGCGAAATAAATAAAAAAATATATTTTAGACATAATAGCTAAATTTAAATAAACTAAAAAAAAAACACAATTTAATAATAATTAAAAACTAAAGAAAATAAACAATTAAATGTTGCATTCTAGATTGAGATGCATTCAACAATGCGAGATAAATAAAAAATATATTTTAGACATTACAACTAAATATAAAAAAAATAAAAACAAAAAACGTTATTTAATAATAATTAAAAACTAAAAAAAATAACCAATAAAATGTTGCATTCCAGATGAAGATGCAGTCGGCAATGGGAGACGATAACAATGGAAACAAAAGAATGTGCTACGTGCTTTTCACAATCCACCAAAATTAAAGAAAATTAAAATTCTTCCGATAAATATCTCCGCGTGAGAAGAGAACAAGGATGTATATGAACATAAATCAACAAATATTTCTTTAGATTTATGAAAAAAATAAACATCAAACAAAATTAAGAATGAGAGTGGAAGAGTAAATAACAATGCGGCCATTTTTGTTCAAGCTCGCGATGGAAATGCCATCTGGTGGCGAGCGAAGGAAACAGCTGCTCACTCAGCGCTAAGAGCCGCTCTGTAGCCGGTTGAAGTAGAATCACGCGTAAATCACCTAAGGTTATGACACAGAATTTAAGAAATAATAGAACTTTTTACAATATTCGATTAAATTGTATTAAAAAAAATAACGATTTATTTATTTTTTTTAATTATTAATTTTGATAAAAATTTAAACGTAAAATATATTGTAATTTCCATCTGATTCACTTTTGACAATCAGATGACTGCAATAATATAATATTTTTTTGGTTGATTTTTTCATTATAATTAGGTTAGTTTTAATGTTAATTAAGCATAAAAATGTCTGAATTTTAATTAAAAGTAAATAATAAAAAAATAATTTTTATATAAACAATAAATGCATCTCTAACTTACAAAAAATAATTGAGCTGATTAAATAAATCAAAATTAATTACAAAAAAATAAACGATAAACTAATAATTTGATACTTTGTAGTTGTTACATTTACTCAATTTTATATCACTCATGTTAATGAATTTTTATTGTTGTATGCATTTATAATCTTCATCATTTCTTATAAAATTAATTATTATTAGAAATTATATAAATTTGCTATTAAAAAAAAATAAAAATTTTAGAAGTAAAGAAATTTCCATCTGCAAGAAAAATATTTTCAAATAAAGAACCCAAAATAATTTAAATGCAAATACAAAATTAACTAATAAAAACCTAAAATTTGGTATACATAAAAAATTATAAACCAGTTTAATTAATCAAAAATCAAAATGTTTAAATTTAAATATTTTTTTTTTATGATTTTGGTGTTCTAAGGAATTTCACCACTGCAACCATTGAAGATTTTAGATAATGATAATTATAAATACTAATTTTAAAAACAAAAAATAATCTTAATCATAATTATATTTAATAAAAATTAAAGAAAATAAAATTCTTTAAAAACAAAATAAAGAATGTTAACTTACAATAAAATTAAAAAATAATAAACATTAAAGCATCAAAAAATTTCCAATATTGTGCAGGAGCAAATTGGTAATCAACAAATATTACCACAAATTTGAAAGCGTTGGTTCCATTTCAATTCGTAATTAATATCACAAATTATTTTATTGTCAAAAAATGTGGTACAAGTTAGTTAAGGTTAATTGAAAAATACATATAAAAATTTTTTTAAGAGAATAAAATACATCTTAAAAAGAACTTTCATCATAACTCAAAAGAATAAATAAATAAAATAAATTAAGGAGAAATAAATCAATATTATGTGCAAGAGAAATTAGCATTAGGCAGTCAAAAAAAAAAAAACCTTAAATTTAAATTAATAAATAAAAATATTTAATAAAAAATAATTTTGTAAAAATAACAAAATCATTAATAAAAAACAAAACAATACAACAATTAAATAAAACAAAAATTAAATAAACACATTAATTTGGATTATACTACTGGTAAAAAAATTTATAAAAAATACGGTTATGACTGTATAAAATAACGGGCTTCCCAAAACCACTACTGGTAATGAAGAAATTCCATTAAAACAATTCTAACCCGTTCTAACTTAAATAAAAAAAGACTCAATAATAAAACCTACTGAACCTGTACCAGTGCATAAAAAAACAATTGCGATATGAAAAATCTTAACTCAAATCAAATTGCGCAATCATAATATTCATAGTCATATAAAATATAATTAACAACAGCTTTAAATATTTGTAAAAAAAAACTTTAAAAATAAACCCTTGTCAAAAATAACAAGTTTTTACATAGCTATATTTAGATTTAGATCTTTAGATAAATAAATGGTTTTTTTTTGGCCACCAAATTCAACTGAAATTGGAAGTCGTTTTATTGAAAACAAAATAATGTATTGGCAAAATAAAAATATAATTTAAAAAACATATTAGCAAAACTATGAATTAAGGAGGTACAAAAAAAATTAATAAAATGAAACAAACAAACAAAAAAAAATTTCCAAATTATTTCATACTAAATTAATTTTAAATTAAAATAAAATAAAAAAAAAACTAACTTTGACGTAATTTAACTATTGCTTCGAGTTGCTCATAAATAATATAAAACATAAAAAAAAAATAAAAATACATTTAGGAAAATGCAAATTACATTTTTAAAAAATTAAAAATATAAAAGAAAACAATGTATGGAAATAAAAAAAAATTATAAGAATAATAAAAATACATACAGTAACTATAAATTCAAATTACTGTATATAAAAAATAAATTCGTAAAAATACGTCATAAAAAAGTACCGTAATCGAATATTAACATAAAAAAAGTCTGTAAAAAAACTAAATTGAAACAATAATTGATAAACGAATAAATTATTCACTGTTTATTGGCTTGCTTTTAATTAGCTTAACTTAAGCAAGGCTTAGCAAGAACTAAAAAAAATTTTATTAAAACTAAGAAACACAACAACTAAAATTTAAGCCTAAAAATTCTTTTTAGCCATTCGAAAAGGAATTGTACGTTCACATGGAGAAAGCAGCAAATACTTTAATGACGATAGAAGAATAGCTCGCCAAAAATTATTACGCATTTATTTAATCTAAATCTTTGTCCACATTTTAACTTTTTACTTAACGCATGGAAAAAACATTATTTAAAGGAACCATTTTGTGGGAACAGGAAGAATGGATATCCTAATTTTTTTAGAAAAAGATTTATTACGAAATTATATTGTTGAATGTTGTAAATTTTATTTTCCCTCAAAATTCTGCCCCAAAATTTGTCTGTTTTCCTGTACAAGATTTATATTTATAAGATTTTCATTGAACAAACAAATAAAAAAATCTTATTAAAAAAACACAAAAAGTGAAACGACATATTAAGCATAATTTTAATTTAATTTAATTAATGCGATACCCTTGACAGGTAAAAATAATCAAACTCGTATAAAATGGTCAATGAAAAATAAATAAATATCACAACTAAAAATCACGATCTCGTACAAACAAGTAAAAATTCGCTTGAATTTTTAGATTATCTCAAATAAAATAAAAAGGGTTAAAATTAAATAGAAATAAAACTTTTTTAATTGAAATAATGAACATAACCCCATCATGTGCACTTCATGAATATAAAAAAAAAATTCAGTTTTTAATTAAAAACTTGTGTTTTACATCAAATTTACTTTTTGCGTTACTTTGCTGCGCGTGACATAGAAAACAAGCAAAAATTTGTTGATTCAAAAAAAATATATAAAGTAAAAAAAACCCCACAAAATTATTGATATGCTACTTTAAATTTAGTTTAGCATCTAAAATAATTATTAATTTTCAGAAAAAGCTGTTCCAGATATTTAATTTAAAAAACATTTTGTATTAATGGGTTTAAAGAAATTAAAACTTGAATTAAAAAAAATAAATAAAGCATACATAAAAAAAAACATTTTAACTTAATACCATCAATTAAATTTAATTTATAATAATTAAATTTATAAGTTCTATTTACAACATAAAGATTTGTGAAAAAAAAATTAATGTACAAAAAATTTAAATTTGCTATTTTGCTTGTTGCATTTAAATCGAATCAGCAAAAAAAACGTAATGTTGCACGAAAAAGACCCTAAAATTTCATTTATTTTAATGAAAGAAAATATTATACTCAATAATCAAAGAAACAATTAACATCAAAAAAGTTAATAAAAAAAATAACTGAAATTGAAATATAAAATAAAAAAAAAAATTGAAGAAAAACAATTTTTAAAAGAAACATCAAAAAAGTATAAATTAATAAAATAAATTAAAAAAACTACAAAGCCTAACGCATATTAAAAAAGCAAATAAACAGAATAAAATGAAACGGATACATTTATTATAAAATAAAAAAAAAATTTCAAACCTTCATTTTTTTTTCCAGTTTCACAATTATATTTCATAAATTATTTAATGATATTATTAGAAAAAGGACACATACTCTTCGGAAATATAATTAAAATTTTACTGTTTAAAAAAAAAAAAGAACTATAAAACGATTTTAAAATCAATCAACAATGGCTGACGAAAAAAGGATAAACAACAAAAAACTACCATGTACTTTTCCCATTCCAAAGTGTCAAAAACAATTAAAATATTTTTACCTGTAAATATTTAGCAAATTACGAGATATTTTTAAAAAAAGTTATATAAGTCTCAATTTTTCCATCTAATTTATTTAATGTTGTGATTTTGCTATAAAAATATAATATATTTATTTCTTTCAAATTTTTTTAAAATTTATAATCATAATTATTTAAAATTTTGATAAGCAAAATTATTAAATAATAAATTTGTCATCACAACAATAATTCCAGCGCGTTTACACGTGCCGACTCAATTGTAGAAGTCATATTCTAAAAATTTGTTTTTATTATTAAATAGGAGGTGTTAATTAATGTAAATTTTTTTTTAAAAAATTCATTTTCAATGAAATTCGACTGATTTATTCATGTTTCGAAACTATCGTCATCCAACGAACACCCTATAGAAACCGAAAAAATACTAGCAATAAAATTCTTGCAATTTTAAAGATTATAGCCTTACAAATGCTCGACGCTGTTTGAGCGAGTTATAAGCAATAAAATTGTGCATTTCGTTGTTAATAATTACCAGTAATTAATTCCGAAATAATTTGCTACATTTCTGTTCATTTTTCATGTTGTAACATTTTTTTTTAATACTGAAAATTAATTATATTTATAAATTAATAATGGTGTAATATTTAGAAGAAAGGAAATTTATTAGCTTACTTTAAAAAAAAATATTTTTTATTTATTAAAATATACAAAAGTGAAAAAATTAATTATAAAAATATGTTTTTTTTTTTTTTTTAGAATTGGATTTACAAAACAAATTTTAATATTGCGGTACTTTGTAGTGTTTAAACTAACTAAGACCCAATTAATAAATTTTGACTCCACTTGCTCCATTTTCATCTCAAAAACCAAATTAAATTTAGTTTTTTTTTAAAATAAAATGTTTCAATTAAAAATATTTAAATTCTAAAAATTATTGTTAAAATTCTAAAAAAAAAAAAATTGTTAAAAGTACAAAAAAATTGATTTTAATATTATTTATTGAACAAATAATTACAAGCGCAGTAAATAAATATTTAAATGAATGAAAAAATTACGAATTCCGAATCATTTTAAAAAAATATTAAATAATATTAAGAAATAATATAATGCATACAAAACAATAAGTGGTTTGGAAATAATTATGGTAAACAAAAAAAATTTAACCATTGAATAACAATTGCAAAACATAACATAACTTAATGAAATCAAACTTAAAACATAAAAACTACGAAAATGTTTTAATAATTTATAAAACATTTTACCTTTTATTTAAATAGTAAATTGTACAACTAACCGCAAAGAGGAACAATTATTATAAAATAGCATCAGAGTAAAAACAGAATTGTCAAATAGAAAAAGGCGATGAAAAAATGATAGCAAAATTAATTAAAAAAATTATTAACACAAGTTGACCTTAAAAAAAGGGAAATAATTATGACTTTAATTAAAACAAATTTAAACATAGGAAAAACAAATGAATTCAATAACCAAAAATTATTATTTGCTAAGTTAAAAAGAAATCTGTTTCAGCTCTTAACAATTTAAACAAAAGTTTTTAACTGATAATACTGTGTATAAAATGTCCCAATAAAAAAATAAATAAAACGTATCTGCAAATTCATAAAATATCATAAATCATATTATTAAAATTTTAAATAAAATAATTTAAATAATACGAAACCCCATTGAGAATTGAAGTTGGAGAATGGTACTGAAGGAACGTGATAGAAAAAGATCAATTATTATAAATTATCAAATTAGATGATTATTTTATAAATTTAATTTAATTTAATTTAAAAATTTATTTGTTTTAATTCTAACAAAAATAATATTAATTTTTTAATTAAATTAAAAACCCAAAACTAATTCCAAAAAAAATTTAAATTAAATATAAATTCAAAAAATTTATTAATTATATTTTCCCTCTCTCTCTCTCTTCAACCAAACACCAAATGGAATTAATTTATTGTTTTTCTTTCGTGATAAATTTTATATTTTAATCTAAGGTTTTATTTAAATTTTATTAATTTAATAATTAACTGAGAAAATAATGTTTTAATATTAAAAAATTGGTTCATTTTACCATTAATTTAATCATTAAACATTTTTACCAATTTCTAATTTCTGATTAAAAAATAGTTAATTATTTTTTTTAGTTTTAAAATTCTTATGGCACTGGTTAAAAACAAATTACAAGTAAAACAAATTACCAAGTTAAATTAAGCAGCCTCTGCTATTTTAGAGTTTTCAAAACAAGAAAACATTAAAAAATCTTTAAAAATAAATTTGTTAAGTTTAATAAAAATTTAAATTAAAAAATACTGTATTACACAAACAAAAATAAATTATTAGGAAAATAAGTATTCCAGCCATTAAATTAAGCAAAATCATAAATTAGAAATAAACATAACTAACATTAACAATTTTTATTTTAAAATTACAACACATTTATTAATTAACACATGGATATAATAAGAGGTCCTAGCTTACTGCTAGTAATGAAAAATAAAAAATAATCAATAATAAAACAGTAAGAAATTATTACTGTACTGAACCTGTACATAGAAAAACCACAATTGCAATATGAAAAATCGCGTCACTATAAAATTTAAATTTACTGAAAAAATAATTAACAACAAATTTAAATTTTTGTAATAAAAAAAAAAATGCTTTATAATAATAAAAAAAAAATAATAAACTTGCTCAAATTATACAACGTTTAAGTTAAACTAGTTTTACAGATTTCAGTATTTAAATTTTAAAAAAATTTTATATTTAAAATAAAGGTTGTCTTACAACTCAAAAGAAATAGATAAAAATCCAAAAAAAAAAAAAAAAAAAAAAAAGAATAAAAAAAAAAAAA
>JAQGAY010001048.1:0-17167 GCA_034698085.1 Polydesmus angustus | reverse complement strand
GGATGCCGAGGATTCTTCAGCTTCACGGTGGTTAAATGAGGGAAGCTTTTAGTAAGGTTGTTGCTGTCGTTCACACCTGTCAAGAAAACGATGTCTACTACCAAGTCTTTTAAATCTGCCGCTGCAGTAGCCATGGAAATACAAGCTTGCACTCTGTACCCACCTTCGCGCGTGTAGAAATAAGGACTGCGATGCAAGTCTACGAATCCATTGAGAAGCGCCTGCCTTTTGCACGACCAACTCTCAATGGTCCACTGCAAAGTTCCGTCTTCGGAATGGAAAGCGCCAGCGACGGCGGGTGACTCCACGAACACTTCCACCTTCACCGCATCGTTCACCTGGTAGTTGGGCGAGGTCAACAAAGACTTGGGGCACAGCCGGCACTCGAAATCCATGTCGTAACTAAAGGCCTCGCAGCCAAACTCAGCGTGCGATGAGCGAACTACGTTTCGATATCCATTTACGCGGTCTTTCAACAGATAAGAAACGGTGGGAATGGGAAGGATTTCCGGCGCTTTTTCTTCTGCTGCTCCTGCTCGGTCGAGAGGGAATAAATGGAGCGCCACATAAAACATTCCTTCTGCCCCACTCTCCATCATTATCTTGAGTGTGGCTGCGACTCCAGGATAATCGGTCCAAAGGAAAACCTCGTCACTCTCTTGGCAGAACGTCTCGTTACGCTCCAGTGCTTTCGTAATTCTATGTAGCGCCTCGATCTTCATCTGAATAATAAAAAAAAAAATCATTAATAAGAGTCAATTATTATTTTTAATTATTATGTTTAAAGAAAATTAAGAACTTACCGGCGGTATGTTTCGGAAGTAATTACACATCATTATGATGACGCGATGGATGAAAGATAAAAATGCTGATCGATGATCCTCCCAAAATTAATTCTATTATTCAAAACTTTCAGCTCAATTACTTCAAAACGATGATTTTTTTTTTATGAATTAAAATTTAAGTACTTATAATGAAACTAATACGAATTACCTCCTCGATCGTAAAGCTCCGAATCTGCGAAGGTGAATGACGCTCGCCTCGATTATAAATCTCGGGTCTTTTTGTTGTTCACTTTCTCCGGTACAAAGTTTATACAGTGCCCCACAGGCTATAATACGAGTTTAATTAAATAGAGAGAACGACAGCGCCACCTAACAATTAATAAAAAAAAAAGCATTTTTATTTGTTTTTGCGGGATAATAATTATTATAAATAACTATAACGATCCAAATGAAGCCCCAATTGTATCACACCGATTGTCCTTCTTGCTGTTTTAGTTCCAACATCCATCTCTACCTGCAGTCATCCTCGAGAACGATGCTCGTGTGGGAAAAAAATTAATAATAATAAAATAATAATTGCAGTATTAGGGGAGGGGTGGACTTAACTTCCGATTTGGAGATCGAAGATTACTTTTATCGATCGAGTAAATAAGAAAATTTCAAAGCAAAACATTTTTTAATTGTTTACTCGCCAACGTTCGTGAGTCAATTAATTTAAATTTCTAACATTATCTAATAATGGCCCGTGATTATATATATTTTTTAAAATTATTATTTTTTAGTGGTTGTGCTGGTGCGAGCCTTCCTCCGCCACGCGCCCCTGCTTGAGAGAAAGCGTCAATTAAAGCTAGCGTTTATTTCCTAATTAAACCATGTTAATACGAAAAGTTGCTTCCTAAACAGTCCTTAAAAATTACTCGAAACATTTAAAATTAAAATTGAAACACCGATTAAAATTTAATATTCTTTTTGCGCAAACTAATTAACTACCATTAATAACCCAAATTAAATGTGTGCAAACATAACGCGGTTTTGAAATTAGTAACGTCTAATTTTGAAGCGTACGCAAGAAGTTTGCACTGAGCAAGAATAAGAAACATTAAATATATTAGGTAAAGGCGATCGAATGGAGATATTTTTTAAGATGATTTGGCCTACGTAATAACAACGTGGAGCAGGAAGCTGTCGTCCGCCAGCAAGCGGTCGAAAGAGACTCTTTCGCCGGGGAAGACCAGCTGGTACCGACTCGCCTGTTCCCGCTCCACACTTTGAAACACTACGCTTTGATCCGGATGCTGAGGGTTTTTCAGCATCACGGTGGTTAAATGAGGGAAGCTTTTAGTAAGGTTGTTGCTGTCGTTCACACCCGACAAGAAAACGATTTCTACTACCAAGCCTTTTGGATCAGCCGCTGCACTAGCCACGGAAATACAAGCTTGCACTCTGTACCCACCCTCGTGCGTGTAGAAATAAGGACTGCGATGCGAGTCTACGAATCCATTGCGAAGCGCCTGCCTTTTGCGCGACCAACTCCTAATCGTCCACCGCAAACTTCCGTCTGCGGAATGGAAAGCGAGAGCGGCGGCGGCTGACTCCACGAACACTTCCACCTTCACCGCATCGTCCGCGTTGTAGACGGGCAAGGTCAACCAAGACTTGGGGCACAGCCGGCACTCAAAATCCATCCCGTAATTAAAAAGCCCGCAGCCAAACTCAGCGAGCGATGAGCGATGTACGTTTCGATATCCATTGACGCGGTCTTTCAACAGATAAGAGACGGTGGGAATGGGTAGGATTTTCGGCGGTGAAGATAGTTGGTCGGCGGGGAATAAACGGAGCGCAGCAAATACCATTCCTGCGGCCCCACTCTTCATCCTTATCTTGAGTGTGGCTTCGACTCCAGGATAATCGGTCCAAAGGAAAACCTCGTCACTCTCTTGACAGAACGTCTCGTTGAGTTCCAGTGCTTTCGTAATTCCATGTAGCGCCTCGATCTTCATCTGAATAAAAGAAAGTAATTGACTTTTTAATTATTATATTTAACGAAATTTACGAACTTACCAGCCGCGAATTTTGCAAGTAGGTACACATTATAATAAAGTGGATGGCGCCGATGGATGAAAGGTAAAAATGCCGATCGATGATCCTTCCCAAAATTAATTCTATTATTCAAAATTTTCAGCTCGATTACTTCGAAAAGATGATGAACGGCGATCACTGTAAACAAAATGAATGCCGAATGATTTTTTTTTAAATAAAAAAGTACTATAATAAAACTTAATACGAATTACCTCGATCGTAAAACTCCGAACGAGCGACGATGAATGACGCTTTTGCCGTTTATAAATTTCAGTCCTTTTGTTGTTTATTTTCTGGTACAAAGTTTATTCAGTTCCCCACAGGCGATGCTAGTTTAAGTAGAGAGAACGACAGCGCCATCTAACAATAATTAATCAAAAAAAAAAAAAAAGCATTTTTGTTTATTTTTGCGGCATAATAATATAAAATACCTACAGTATAACGATCCAAATTAAGCCAATTGTATCGTACACAATTGATCTTTTTCCAGATTCCGCATAGACGCTACGAAGTCGCGAAACAATTCTCTTAAAATTGAGCAAGAGAAAAATGAAAACGTAAAAGGAAACTCAATTTATTTGCTGCTCTTAATTTGAAAAAAAAATATATTATAAACAAATAAGCGAATTGAATTATGAGTACACAACGATTGTTTTTCTTACTCTTTTAGTTCCAACATCCGTCTTTACCTGCAGCAGTCATCCTCGAGATCCTCGATCCTCGGGAAAGAAAAAAAAATAATTCTAATAAAATTATAATTATTATAAAATGGAGAAAAAAACTTAACTTCCGTTTTGGAGATCGAAGGTTACGCTTTATCGATCGATTAAATATTAGAAAATTTCGAAGCAAAACATTTTTTAATTGTTTACTCGCCAAAGTTCGAGAATATTAATTCCGCCTTCATTTATTAAAATTTCGAACATTATCTAATAATTGCGCCTGATTATATTTATTTGTAAGATTATTATATTTTAGTGGTTGATTTGTTTGTTGAACATGCGGCGGTAGAGCGAGGTGGTGCGGCTGAGGAGCTGCTGGTGCGAGCCTTCCTCCGCCAGGTAGATGCGGTGGGCGCAGCATATCGCTCTGTATAATTATGTAAACGAAAAACAATTAGAACTTCCATTCGAATTGATAAACAATAAAAATTTAACTCACCAAAACAATTTCTTCCTGGGAAAAGTTGTCAATTTCCGGAAATCGATCGGTGATTTAAAATATTTTGTCCACGGAAAGCATATATGGCTGCGGTGAGATTGGGAACTGTGCTGATGGAGCGGCTGAAGCACCACTGGGCTGAAGGAGTTGGCCAAAGCTCTAGAAATGAATACTAAAGTTCAGATTTATAAAAGTATGATAATTATAATTAAAGCCAAGTGATTTTGAAATACTGTATTGTTTTTTTACCTGAAATAGTTTAACAAAACGATTTTGTTGTGGAGAAAAAGTTTGGGCGACATGAGCCCGATGAAGACGATAGAGAGTTGAGAGAAAGGGTCGATTAAAGCGAGCGTTTATTTCCTAACCACTACATAAATCTACTCGAAACATTTAAAATTGAAACACGGATTAAATATTCTTTTTGCGCAAACTAATTAAACCATTAATAACACAATTTAAATGAGCGCAAACAAAGGACGCGCGGTTGCGAGTATTGTAAGTTTCTATATAATAATTTTTGAAGCTATGAATAAGAATAAGAAACATTAAATATAATTTATAGCTAAGGTGATCAAATCGAAATTTGTAAGACTATTTGGCCGTTATAACAACTTCGAGTAGGAAGCTGTCGTCCACCAGCAAACTGTCGAAATCGATTTCTCCAGCTGGGAAGACCACCTGGTATCGGCTCGCACGTTCCAAATCCCACTCCACACTCTCAAATACTACGCTTTGATCCGGATGCCGAGGGTTCTTCAGCATCAACGTGGTTAAATGAGGGTAGCGCTTGGGAAGGCTTCTCTTGCTCAGGCCCGACAAGAAAACGATGTCTACTACCACGTCTTCTGGATTTTCGACGTATTGTCTTCCTGGACGTCTCATCTCTAGACGGATCGGCGATTCATTACTTGCAGCAATGGAAATCCAGGCTTGCACTCTGTAGCCCTTGTCCGTGTAGAAATAAGGACTGCGATACGAGTTCACGAATCGCTTGAGTAGCGCCTCCCTTTTGCGCGACCAACATTCAATCGTCCACTTCAAAGTTCCGTCTTTGGAATGGAAAGCGAGAGCGGCGGTGGGTGACTCCACGAACACTTCTACCTTCACCGAATCTTTCACGTTGTAAGCGGGCGAAACCAACCAATCCTTGGGCCACAGCCGGCACTCAAAATCCATCCCGTAATGAAAGGACTTGCCGCCAAATACAGCGTGCGTTTGGCGAAGTACGTCTTGAGTTGGCTCACCATCCGCTCGACTTACGCGGTCTCTCAATAGATAAGAGACGGTGGGAATGGGTAATATTTCCGGCGGTGGTCTTACTACTCGGTCGAGAGGGAATAAATGGAGCGACGCATATATCATTCCTGCTGCCCCACCTTCCAGCGTTATCTGAAATCTGGCTCCAACTGGAGGATAATCGGTCCAATGGAAAGTTTCGTTACTCTCGGCACAGATCGTTTCTTTACGATCCAGTGATTCCTCAAATTCAACTATCTCCGTGATCGTCATCTGTATAAATAAAAATAATTAATATTTTAAGAATCAATTATCATTTTTAATTACAGTATACTGTATATTTAAAGAAAGTTACGAACTTACCGGCTGCATGTTTGGGAAGTAATTACACATTATGATATAATTATATAGGCCTTTTAGCGCCGGATGAAAGGTCAAACTGCAGAAAAATGATCCCCCAAAATTAATTATATAAGTCAAAACTTTACAGTAAACTCTATCACTTCAAGAAGATGGACATGCAACAATTGTGACGCGTTCAGCGGCGATTACTGTAAACAAAATGAATCCCGAATAATTCTTTTTTCAAAATCAAAAAAAAAAAAATACTAATTAATTGTGGATCCTCGTAAAGCTTCGAACTACCGAAGATGATAAATCACTTGCTCCGACTATAAATCCCAGTCTATTTGTTGTTTATTTTCTCCGGTACAAAGTTTATTCACAGTCCCCACAGGCGATACTGGTTTAAATAGAGAGAACGACAGCGCCATCTAACAATTAATCAAAAAAAAAAAAAAATTTTTGTTTATATTTGCAGCATTATACAGAATTAACTATTATTAAAATTACTACGGTATAACGATCCAAATTAAGCCAATTGTATAGCACAATTGATCCTTCGTTACTTCTCCAGTCCCCGCATGGATCCACCGATGTCGCAAAATAATTCCTATAAAATGGGCACAAGAAAAATTAAAACGAAAGAGGCAGGAAAGTCGATTTATTTGCTCCACTAATTTAAAAAAATATATAAACAAATAAGTGAATTGAGTTATTATGAGCTAATTATTCGGTGTACCGAGTGGCTGGTTTTTTTGTTTTATATTAACTAACGGAATCCTCCTTCTGATAAACCCAAAAATGATGTACGAAAAAATAACTTATTTGCACCTTAATTTTATTTATTAATATCCTTCGGATTCTTCTCCTCCGGACCTTTCCGCACAGCACACAACGATAGTTCTTCTTGCTCTTTTAGTTGAAACAACCATCTCTACCTGTAGTCATCCTCGACAACGATCCTCGGAAAATTAAAAAGGAAAAAAAATTAATTAGAATAAAATAATAACTATTATTATTACAAAGGGGGGGGGGGGGGGATTAACTTAACTTCCGATTTGGAGATCGAAGGTTACTTTTATCGATCGAGTAAATATTAGAAAACTTCGAAACAAAACATTTTTTAATTTTTTACTCGCCAACGTTCGCGAGTTAATTAATTTAAATTTCGAACATTATCTAATAATATAATAATACTGTGTTTTTAAGGATTATTATTTTTTTAGTGGTTGATTTGTTTGTTGAACATGCGGTGGTAGAGCGAGGTGGTGCGGCTGAGGAGCTGCTGGTGCGAGCCTTCCTCCGCCACGCGCCCCTGCTCCACCACGTAGATGCGGTGGGCGTCAGTGACGGTGGCCAGGCGGTGGGCGATGAGGACCACGCTCATCCCTCGCTCCTCCTGCTTCATCAGCCGCCTCAAGGACAGCTGCAAGGCTTGGTCGGTGGCCGAGTCCAGGGCCGAAGTGGCTTCGTCCAGGAACAGCAGCCGCGGTCTGCCCACCAGCGCTCGGCCCAGCGCGATCCTCTGCTTCTCCCCTCCGCTCAGCTGACCCCCTCGACCCCCAACCACCGTCTCGTAACCCTACATACAACCAATCAACACACAATTAAATACATAGAACGAGGATTGGAAAAGTGGAGCTTTGCTAGTTTATCTGCATAAGTGGGAAGTAAATAAGCTACAGTGAATGGACAGTACATGATTTATAAGCGAGATGTAGAAACTATTTCAATCTCAATAAGTGTTGTTTTAACCTCTATAAGTGGGTAGAATAGACCAATTTATCTCTTAAAGTGAGTAGAATTGACCAATTTGCTTCTATAAGTGTTGTTTTTACCTCTATAAGTGATTCGTATAAACTGATATTTTTTTTTTCAAATTTAACCTCTTCAGGTGGAAGGGATAGAGCAATTCCCCTCTATAAGTGAGTAGAGGGGTACGTTGTTTTAAAGTGGGGGGAGTCCATAGCTGTTTTTAGCTTTATAAATGAATCGTAGAATCTTTTTTTCACCTTTATAAGTAGACTGGATAGACCAGTTGGGCTCATTAAGTGGGCAATAAAAGCTTGTTTTAAATCCACAAGCGTTGAGATCATGTGTTTTTTAACTATATGAGTGGGAAGCATTGACCAACTTGCTTCTATAAGTTGTTTTAGGTCTAAAAATGAAAACTTGAGCTTATTTTACTTTTATAAGTGGGATTCAAAGCCACTAATACCACTTCTTAAATGGTGGAGATTAATAAGATGTGCCCCTTATTCAAGTTTGGAATAATATAAGTGTTAATATTACCTGAGGTAGGTTGGAGATGAAGCTGTGCGCCTGTGCCACTTTGGCCGCTTCCATCACTTCCTCCAGTGACACGTCACGCGACAAATCTCCGTATCTCAGGTTCTCCAAAATGCTGCGATTCAAGAGCATGGGTTCCTGTTGGACCAGCGCCATCTTGCGCCGGAGACTGCGCACTTCCACCTTCTTCACGTCCTCATCGCACACAAACTTTTCATCCAAAAAAATTCATTAATTTGAAACATTTTCGAGGAAACAGTAGTATTTACCACGCAGCCGCTTTGTGGGTCGTAGAAGCGAGCGGCCAATTGCACGCAGGTGCTCTTCCCACTTCCGCTGCCACCCACGATGGCCACCATCTCGTTGCTCTTCACGCGCAAATTAAACCCGGACAGAGTTAGAAAGTTGGGTCTGGTGGGGTAAGAGAAGGAGATGTCGTCGAATGCCGCGTTTCCATCCGCAGCGTCGCTCTAGAAACACAATACAAAGTTATAAAAAACAATTTGGGATTTTGTTTAACTGGACGTTAATGACTCACCAAAACAATTCCTTCCTGGGAAAAGTTGTCAATTTCCGGAATTCGATCGATGATTTGGAATATTTTGTCCACGGAAAGCATGGCCGAGGTGACGTTGGGAACGGCGCTGATGGAGCGGCTGAAGGAGTTGGCCAAACCGGCGATGCCCAAAGCTCTACAAATAAATACCCCAAATTCAGTTTTATAAAAATATGAGTGGTTTGAATTGTTTTTACCTGAAATAGTTTAACAAGACGATTTTGTTGTGGAGAAAAAGTTTGGGCGACATGAGACCGATGAAGACGATGGAGACTTGAGAGAAAGCGTCGATTAAAGCGCCTAAAGCCGAAGTAAAGTAGCGACTGATTTTCTTTTTCCTGATATAAAAAAAAACAACGATAAAATCAATTTTTAAATAAAAATAGAATATTATTAAAAAGTAGCTAGCTATTGAGCGCACTTGGATAACTTGATAATTGTTTTCTCTTCGTATAATTTACTAAACAACTGTTCGGCGTGCAGGCAGCGAATGGTTCGAATGTTCATCACTACGTCGCGTAGAATCTATAAAGAAAGAAATAAAATACTATAGTCAAACTTCGGAAATTTATATATAGTAGAACCGGGTTGGTTCGCGGAACCTAGGCTCTAAACGTTCTATCCATTAAAACTTCTATTAGAGCGAATGTTTACGTTATAAAATTCCATGTGTTTTAATTTTAAAATCTAATTAAAACGAATGTTTACATCTTAAAATCTAATTAAAACTATTGTATACGCTTTAAAACTCCATTTTTGCGCCGACTTTTTACATTCTAAAATTAATTTAAAGCCAGTGTTTACATTTTTAAACCATGTTAACTCTAGTTGTTACTTTTATAAAAATCATTTCGAGCGAGTGTTTCCTCGCAAAATCTTTATTTAAGCAAATATTAACCTTCTAAAATTCATTCTGCGGGAATGTTTACTCCATTAATGTGAATGTTTACATCCTAAAACTGTGTTAACGCGATTGTTTACTTCCTAAAACTCTGTTAACGCGATTGTTTATATTCTAAAACTCTGATAACGCGATTGCTTACATCTTAAAATCCTGTTAACGCGATTGTTTACCTCCTAAAACTTTGTTATAACTGTGAGTGTTTACATCCTAAAACTCAGTTAACGCGATTGTTTACATTTTAAAACTCTGTTAACGCGAGGGTTTACACCTTAAAACTGCCTTTGGACGAGTGTTTTCTTACTAAACGACTGTTTACATCCTATAAACCTCCAATTACGCGAGTGTTTACCTCCCTAATCTCAATTTATGTCAATATTCACTTTCAAAATCTTAAACTTGCGAAAGGTAATAATTACTGAACTGCATTTCCTAAAAAGCCTCATAAAAATGGAATTCTTTAAACGAAATTTTGGGTCCGGCATTTGCGCAGGGGCTTCGCGCTCTACAGGGGCACGGTTCTGACATTATTAAGCGTTTAAAATGACGTAAGCGTACCTCATTAGAAGCTTGCATAATTTTGGCTTCTTTGATGCATCTTTTGTGCAGCTTGAACTTCATGTAGACGGAGAGCGATATGACGGCTATCAAGCAGATGAGCATGATGCAGCCGTACTGCCAAGCCATGTGATACATGATGAACACGCCCGTCACCGTCTGCGCCACCACCGTCACGATTATACTCAAGTGGACGCTCAAAGCCTATAGCAAAAAAAAAAAAAAAAAAATTCATCAAAATTAATGTAAACAAAGAAAGGTTGAACAGACCGCTTTAATGTTTTCCACGTCGTGGGACAAAATGAGACAGAGGTTGGCAACCGATGAAGAGGATCTTTCGTACCACGCCACTTCCTGTCTCATGAGAGCGAAGAACAACTTCTCTCGCAGCTGATGAGCGATCAAAGCGCCGGACAAACCCATCAGCTTCACCTGGAAAAATCATCATCATCAACGGTGTCCGGACCCAACTAAATGAGCGTTACCATTAAAAAGTCGGCGAGTACGAAAGGAATTCCAAACTTCCATAAACCACCGAGATAAGCGCTCAAACCGAAAGAAGAAGCGCGCGGATCGTGATTCTCAAACACCTATATCCAAAATAATTTTTAGTCAGTAGAAATCTAAGTTCTATAGGGTGCTCGTTGGATGTTGCGTTAGTTTTGAAACATGAATAAATGAGTCGATATTTAATGAAAATGAATTATTTTTTTTTAAATTTACATTAATTAACACCTCCCATTTAATAATTAAAAACAATTTTTTGAATATGACCTCTACAACTGAATCGGCACGTGTTAATGCGGTTCTAGAAAATTTGCATTAATCTTATAGTAGATGCCGGCACGTGCCGAGATGCAGTCGGCAGGTTCTGGCTGTAAGTCCGCGAGAGCTTTAGCCGTCAAAGTGAGCTCGTGAGCACGTTTTCACGTGCCGACTCAGTTGTAGAGGTCATACCGGTAATATTCTAAAAATTGATTATTATTATTAAATGGGAGGTGTTAATTAATGTAAAATTTAAAAAAATAATTTATTTTCATTAAAATTCGATCGATTTATTCACGTTCCAAAACTATCGCCATCCAACGAACACTCTGTATATATAGAATGTATAGTTACGAGATTGAGCATGGGCATGACGTAAGCCATGATACCGATGTAAGCGATGCCTTGACCGACGCTGGCTACGAGTCCGAGTAGGATGAGCCACGGACCCCAACCTTTGAGTCTCAACAAACGCACGAAGGACCAATCGCTGAAACACCAACCGCCGCCGTTCTTCGATCCTCTCTTCGCTGACTTTTGCTCCGCTCCAACTTCGAACTGTGGATCCAAACGACTTCTTCGATCCTTCTCGTCTTTCTTCGTCGTCGTTATCGTTTTCATTTCGTCGCCATTTTCCTTGTCCAAATTCAGCTTCACGCTGTTCAACATTTCTAATTTTAAAACGTTAAAATTTTATTCTTCTACCGGAAAATTTGGAACCTACCGTTGACGAAATTTTCTCGTTCCTGCGCCATGCTTTGGTCCTTCATTTCACGAAACAAAAACAATTAACTTAAATTTTTATAGGAATTAATTCAATTTTAAGAATTTTTTTTTACCTGTCGTTGAACTAGTTTATAATAAAAGTGTTTTTGATTGATGAGTGAGTCGTGAGTTCCGCATTCCACCACTCGACCCTTGTCCATCACTACGATTTTGTCGGCGTGGCGAATAGTGGTCAATCGATGGGCGATGATGATGCTCGTCCGACCAACACTCACCTAACAACGCAAATTAATTATTAGTAATATAAAGACCCAAATCTCACTTAAGTAGGGTTTTACGGTTTTCTGTCCCACTTATAAAAGAACAACAACAAATACCTAAGTTTTCGAAAGAGACGTAAAATACTTTCCACTTAAAGACTTACTTCCCACTGATTATTGAGGTGATGTAGCTTTTCCTTCTCACTTATATAGGTGTCCCATTAACTCTCATTAAAATAGATTTGCAGTTCTTCTTATAAAAGTTGTTTTTTTTTATTATAAATAAAACGATTTCCCCTCACTTATAAAGGTAAAATAGACTATTCGTCTCACTTATACAAGTAAAATAAACTATCCATCTCACTTATACAGGTGTAATACCTATCCAACTCCTTTATAAGAGTAAAAATTAGTCTTTTAGTCCCACTTACGCAGGTAAAACAAGCTATAAATTTCTCTTACGGACGTAAAAAAAATATATTAGTCTTATAAAAGGAAAAGTTTTACTTATAGAAGTGGAACAGCCTATATATTCTACTTATAGAAATAAATCTTACACTTATACAGGTAAAATAGACTATCCTTATCACTTTTAGTCTTTAAATTAGAATTTCCTACCCACTTATACGAGTAAAATAGCCTCCTAATCCGGTTTATACAGGTAAAACAATATATAAATTTCACTTAAGGATAATTTCACTTATAGAGAAGGAGCAGTCTATATTTTCCAGTTACAGATCTAAAATATACTATCCATCTCACTTATACAGGTAAAACAGTCTAAATTGTTCACTTAAAAAATGTAAAAAAAAAATATCTAATTATCCCATACAGGTCAAATAAACTATCCTTACTTTTACGGGTAAAATATACTACAGTACTATCTTTCTCCTTAATTATAAGAGTAAAATAGTGTCTTTTAGTCCCACTTATACAGGTAAAACATGCTATATATTAAACTTACGGATGTAAATGAAATATCAAGCTCACTTATTGAGATAAAATAATCTTTTTAGTCTCACTTGTAGAGGTGGAACAAGTCTATAATATTCTACTTACTCATGTAAAAAAAAAACAGAATTTCTAACTCACTTACACAGGTAAACCAGCCCATATAATATTCTACTTACATATGTAAATTTTCCACTTGTAAAGAAGCGAACTATCACTTATAAATACGCTTACATTGTCTAAGGCTTTTTGAACGACGGCTTCGCTGTGTGAGTCGAGAGCGGAAGTAGCTTCGTCCAACAGCAAAATGGAGGGTTTGTTGATGAGGGCTCGAGCGATGGCGATCCTCTGCTTTTGGCCGCCGCTCAGCCGAGTTCCGCGGTCGCCCACCTCGGTCTCGTACCTCTACACCAGAATTAGAAAGAACCCTTACCGATCATAATACCTTAGGAGAGTGAGAGACGCTTGAGTTTCTTTACTTGAGGAAGGTCCATGATGAAATGGTGGGCGTTGGCTACCTTGGCCGCGGCCTCGATGTCAGCGCGTGTGGCCGAGTGGCAGCCGTAGCGGATGTTCTCGGCGATGGAGGTGGGGAAGAGCACCGGTTCCTGCCCCACCACGCCCATCTCTCCTCGCAACCAACCCAAGTTCAACGAACGAACGTCTATTCCGTTCAGTTTTACCTGCAAACGACAAAAACAAAGATGAACTTTGGAACCCAGATGAAAACCTAAAACAAGAGAGTGTTTATGAAAGAAAAAATGCACTTAACGGTTCCTCGGTCCGGGTCGTAGAACCTGAGCAGAAGACTAAGCACGGTGGATTTACCGGAGCCGGAGGAACCCACCAAAGCCACTCGTTCGCCCGCGCGAATCTTCAAGTTCAAACCATTCAACACCTTAAAAAAAAGTAGAACAATTATTATTATTAAAAGTTTGGTATTTATATATGGTGTTCGTTGGATGACGTTAGTTTTTGAGCAAGAATAAATCAGTCGAATTATTATGAAAATGAATTAATTTTTTAACATTTACATTAATTAACACCTCCCATTTAATAATAAAAACAAATTTTTAGAATATGACCTCTAAAACTGAGTCGGCACGTGTAAACGTGCTCACTTTGACGGTTAAAGCTTTATCGGACTTGCAGCCTGCACCTGCCGACTGCATTTCGCAACGTGACGGCATCTACCGTAGGATCAATGAAAATTTCTTCAAATTTCCTTGAGCGCATTAATACGTGCCGACTCAGTTGTAGAGGTCATATTCCAAAAATTAATTTTTTTTAATACATGGGAGGTGTTAATTATTGTAAATATAAAAACAATAATTAATTTTCATTAGAATTCGACTGATTTATTCAGGTTTCAAAACTAACGTCAGCCAACGACGTATTTTCTATTTATACGCTGGTGTTCTCTCGATTTCCGTAACCAAACTCCACGTTTTCGAATTCAATTTCTTCGATGGAACCGATCAAGTTCTTGTTGTTTATGTTGGAATCGCAATCGAAACTCGGTTTCTATACGTCAATAAAACAACAATAATAATAACCATTAAAACCTTTTTTTAAGGGTTTATTTTTTTCCACTTTTGAATCTTTTGGCAATTGGAATTTCTATGTATAATATTATATAGGTTGTTCGTTGGATGACGTTAGTTTGAAACATGAATAAATTCGTTAAATGTTAGTGAAAATGAATTATTTTTTTAAAAATTTCCATTAATTCACACCTCCTATTTAATAATAAAAAAACTAATTTTTAGAATACCGTGAATACGACCTCTACATCTGAGTCGGCACGTGTTAATGCGCTCGAGGAAATTTGCATTAATCCTACATGGTAGATGCCGGCACGTGCCGAGATGCAGTCGGCAGGTGCAGGCTGCAAGTCAGCAAAAGCTTTAGCCGTCAAAGTGAACGCATTAACACGTGCCGACTCAGTTGTAGAGGTCATATTCTAAAAATTTGTTTTTATTATTAAATGGGAGGTGTTAATTAATGTAAATGTTTAAAAAATAATTGATTTTCATTAAAATTCGACTGAATTATTCAGGTTTTAAAATTAGCGTCATTCAAAGCGAGGAAGGTTTGTGTATACGTACTTTATTAACGATGTCGAGAATGCGTTTTCCGGAAGTGATGGCGAGGGCGACGTAATTGGCCAAGCCGAAGATCTCGCTGATGCGAAAGCCAGCCACGTTCACCAACATAGTGATCTAAATCATATACCAAGAAAACCAAACATTTTAACTTTTAAGAGAGCGATCAATTTGAGTGGAAAGAATGAAACTGACCGACATGAGTTTGAAGACGGCGTTGGACTGCTGCGCGTAGCCCGGAAATGAAGTGTAGAGGTGCGCGGCGTACCAGCCACTCAGGGCGAAGGTGGCCAGCAGGGTGACGAGGAAGAGAGCGTGACCCGCCGCTGACGTCACCGCCTTCCTCAAACCCGCCATCTTGCCTTTCACGAGTAGCCCCGCGTATCTATATAAAAAAACATAGATAAAATTATTACTACTAATTTTGAGTCAGATAATTAGAAATATTTTGTAAAGAACTGAACTCTGACCTAAAACTTGACTTTTAAAAATCTAAAACTGACTATTATAATAGAACTACGAATACCTATTCCAAAACTAAAAATGGGTTTTGAAAGAGCTGAAAATGACTATTTCATAACTGATAATGACTATTTCATAACTGATAATGACTAATTTCAGAAATAAAAATTTACTGTTTCAGAACAGAAAAGGACTTATTTAAAACTAAAAATGACTATTTTTGAACTGAAAATGGCTATTTCAAAATTAAAAATGATTATTTCAGAACTAAAAATGACCATTTTAGAACTAAAAATGACGATTTTAAAACTGAAAAGGACTATTTAAGAACTGAAAATAACTACCGGTATCTAAGAACTGAAAATGACTACCGGCATTTAAGAACTGAAAATAACTTTCTGAACTAAAAATGACTATTTCAGAACTGAAAATGACTATTTCAGAACTAAAAGTGACTTTTTCAAAAATTTAAAACTGACTACTGTAATTTCAAAAATCTTATTTCAATAGTTTAGTTTCAATAGTTTTAGTGCACCTTTTAGTTTCGGCGACTTGTCCGTTGGCCGCCAGGACGGTCTTGTAAGCGGTGAGCACGTCCTCCGCCAGCACTCCAGCCGCCGAGAAGGACTTGGTCTCGGCCTCCGAGTACTTTTTCTGCACCTGCATTAATCAAGACGTTAGTCAAGGCGTTTGTTTTGAAACATAAATAAATCCATCAAATTTTAATGGAAATTAATTAATTATTTAAAATTTACATTAATTAACACCTCCCATTTAATAATAAAAACAATTTTTAGAATATAACCTTTACAACTGAGTCGGCACGTGTAAACGTGATCACGCGCTCACTTTGAAGGCTAAAGCTTTCGCGGACTTCCAGCCTGCACCTGCCGACTGCATCTCGGCACGTGCCGGCATCTACCATAAAAAATTATTGCGAAATTTCCTCGAGCGCATTAACACGTGCCGACTCAGTTGTAGAAGTCATATTCCAAAAATTGTTTTTTTATTATTAAATGGTAGGTGTTAATTAATGTAAATTTTAAAAACATAATTAATTTTCATTAAAATTGAATTGATTTCTTCATGTTTCAAAACTAGCATCATCCAACGAACACCCTGTATTAAAAAGGTATTAAGATTGCTTTACGTTGGTGGTGAAGACGTAGGCCAGGTAGAAGAGCGGTGCGGTGCAATAGCCCACAAGTGCCAATCGCCATTCCAGGATGATACTGTAGATGAAGGGCAGGATGTAGGCGCCTAGGAAACTGGTCAAGTGGCCCAGTTTAAACCCAATCCCGTCCTGGTAATGGACAAAGTCGCTATTTAAAAAAATATTAATTAATTAATTAAACGTGTGTTAATAATAGCGAAAAATTAATTAACTTTTCGGTTTGACTGATGAATTTGCTGGCGGAAGCGGAAGAAGAGTCGAACCAGCGGATGTCCTGTTTGAGGAGGGAGTGGAGGAAGGCCACGCGCAAGCGGTTCACTTGGTTCACGGCCGCTCGCTCCAGGCTCACCGACATCACTAGAAAACACAGCCACACCACCGCCGTGCTACTTCCGGTCAACAAGATCATCCGCAGGATCGCTGACGTCACCACATTCGCCACGGAAACCTCCAAACTCAAGGAAAATTAAAAAAGATAAATTAATGTTTTGATTATGTTTACATTTGTTTTTTGGGTGCTTATATATCTATTGTTTTTAAGTGAAGTTTTTCTACTTAGTTTTATTCTGATTTTAGTGCTTTTATTTTGCTTGTTTTCTTCCGTATTTAATTATTTTACAATTTCTTTTTTTTTTTTTAATTGCTTTTTAACTTTTCATCGGCTATTTCAAGATGGTTTTAATAGATTTTGATGGCTATTGTTTTGTTTCGCTTTTAAATAATTTTACAATGGCTATTGTAGTTTTAATTTATTTTTATTATCCGAGAAAAATTTTTTATTAAGGAAATAAATTCTTCCTTAATAAAGGAAAAT
>JAQGAY010001047.1:0-17189 GCA_034698085.1 Polydesmus angustus | reverse complement strand
AATAAGCTATAAAATATTAATTATTTATAGAGAAAAATAAGATATTATTAAATTAAATTGTTTATAAAAGTATTAAATATTCTTTTAAAGACAATTTTAATTATACATAACTCTTTCTTAAAATTGAACAAACAACATAAACTCCAAAATTCACAAAAAAAAACTTTTGAGGAAACATCTTGAAAAATAAAAAAAAACAAAATGTAATTCTTTATAATTTTTTTCTTTTCTTTGCTTAAACTTTCTACACAAATATCAGTCGTATAATGCACAGCCGATCAATAGTTTTAAAATAAAAACCAATTATTTAAAAAAAAAAAATCGAGATGTAGAACAATAATTTTTTCCAACATTGAAAATTTATAAACAGAAAACGAAGAAATTTTTAGGAACCAAGTTTTATCAACTAACGAAATCTGTTTCATTTTATTTTTGTCGGCGTCGAAGTTGGCGAAGATATGGAAGTGTCTGAGCTATTAGTTCTCTTGGACGCGGCTGCCTGAAGGAACGCCATTCCGTGAGATCGAGAATGCGTTTTCAACATTTGTTCGTTTTCGAAAAACAAGTGACAAATCGTGCATTTGAGTTCGAAATTCCCGTCCTCGTCGTCCATCCCTCCTTCCCATTTCTCCGAACAATTATTATTCGCCGCGTTTACCAAATCCGACATGGCTCGTTCCACCTTCATCGATTTTAAATAACACTCCACGTCTTTCACTTTGTGCACCAATTTCAGATGTTTGTGCAACGAAGGTTCCACCACGAAGCACGTTCCGCACTCTAAACATTGAAAACCTTCGTCCATTTCTCCCCGATGTTGACAAATGTGTCGTAAAAACTGCGCTCGTTTCTTACTTTGAAAGTCGCATTTGGCGCAAACGAGTTGCTCCGCTTCGTCGTCTTCTGCTTCTCCTTCCTCGTCTTGGTCCTGCTCTTCTCGAGCAATTGCCTCAATGACTTTTGTTTCTGGCTTTTCTTCGTTTGACTTACTGTCTTCCATTTTTACCTCGAATTTTTCTTCCTCCGTGCATTTCATCTCCGAAGTTTCGTCCCCGCCTAACTCGTCCATTTCGGGCTGGCTCGATGCTTTTTTTTTCAGCTTCTTCCCGCCGTTGTGACTCTCCCGAACGTGCCGACTCAAACTTTTATGATACAAATACCTGATGTCGCAATAGGGGCATTGAAACGAAGACAAACCGTGCTCGTCTCTCCAATGAACCGCCGCCTCGGTTCGCTCTTCCAAAACGCTTTGACAATATAAACACGAGATGGGAAAGGCGGCGGTTGAAGCGTGTTTTTCCAAATGCCGACCTAAGGCGATTTTATTGGTAAAAGTTAAATTTGAGCACAACATGCACACGAAAAAACCTTCTTGAATGTGTAAATTGCCATGCTCGATCAAAGAGCGAGTATCGGGGAACATGTCGTAACACAATTTACATTTCAGCTTGAAATTTTCGTCTTCGTGTAAATTGCCGTTCCCCATATTCGCGCTCCTCTCCAGCGTATAATTACTCGCCGCCGCCGTGTCACACTTTTTCTTCTTCTTAAATTTTATAGTGATCGGCGGAGGTTTGTCCGTACCGTTATTATTATAACTTTGATCGAAAGTCGTTTCCACGGCCGAATAATTCTCCATCTGACTCTCGTTGATGCGAATACCGTGACTGCGAAAGCGGTGAACGTTCAGACCTAAAACCGTGCGAAAAGCGCGCTTGCAATGATTACAATACACCGTCAACTTATCTACGTTCGTCGCCGTTTCTTCGTTCGACGGTTTCGCTTTCCTTTTATTACTTTTCGAGCTCGTTTTCTTCTCGTTGTGATTCGAGGTGGGGTACGAATGCGACGTTTTCAAATGTTCGCTCAGATCCGCTTTGTTTTCCGATAAAAGTCCGCATTCCAGACACCGGAAAACGTATTTGGCCGCGGCAAAAATTTCCTGAAAATGAATTTCTAAATGTTTGTTCAATAAATTCTGTTGATGAATAACCGTTTCACATAACGGACACTGTTGAATCCAAGTGTAGTTAGTATTGGGTTCGGTGTTGGAATGAATGGATCGGCGATGATTTTCGAACGATTTGACGGATTTGAAAGCTTTGGGACAACTTTCGCATTTGTATAAAGTTACCTTATGATCGGATATCACGTGAGTTTTCAGATGTTCCGGATTGACCGAGAGAATTCCGCAAGCCGGACACCGAAAGCCTAACATTCGACTGTGATGTAAACAACTCTCCGTCACGTGAGTTTTATATTCTTGCCACACGTTAGAGACTTTTAAACCGCATTCGGGACAGACGTGAGGCGCGGTTTTGGCGTGCATTCGTTGATGAGCTACTAAACTGCATCGAGAAGCACAAATCATGTGACATTGAGTGCATTCGGAATCGGTGCTGGGAGGAGCTTCGCGGTCTTCGCCGAAATGCACCGCTAATTCCGTCGCGTTTTTACAAACTTGTTTACATTCGCTGCAATTGTGATTAACCGCACTTCGCGCGATTTCAGGTACCGAAACAGGCACATTTTTCACCGAAACTGGAGAGTTTCGTTTACGTTTCGTCGCCGCCACTCGATTATCGACTCTCATTTCGCTCACAAAACTCGGCGGAACAGCTGATGGCACTAGATGCGCATTTCTCGATTCTTGAACGCACGGAATTAAATCTTTATCTAAAGCCGCCAACGTGGCACTGCTTACGTCGCAAGGTTGCTGCCTTTCCTGGTGAATCCGCGCGTGACCTAATAAAGCGCATCTGTTGTAAAATACTAAAAGTTTCGAACAAAAATTACAAAAAAAATTAATGTAAACGCTGCGACGTTGAACGTGCTGAGCAAAACCCGACTCTAACCAAAAACGATCCGAACAATCCGGACAGATATAACCAGTTTCTGGGACCGACAAATGTAAACGAGACGGAGGACCGGTGCAAGAGCCGTACACCGGCAAAACCGGCTGACGAATTTGGTCCAAAACTCCGATATTCGAATTGAAAATCGGCATGTCTTTATGGGACGATGGTTTATTTCCCGCTCGAGGGGATGATACTGGTGGCAAATCGTGAGGAGTTCCCATGTTGCGAAATAAATCGGGAATCGATTGAATCATACCGTCTGTCGTTCCAGGCGTAGAAGTCGCTAACGGTAGTTGTTGATGTTGCTGCTTCTCGGGAGAGAAAATCGGCTTCAAAATCGATTTATTAGGCGGGCGTTTTCTTCGGTGTCTCTTTACTTTCACGACAGATGGCTCAGGCACTGCTGCTAAAAAAAAATCAAAAATCGAATTTTAAAAAGATAAAAATTAATTTTATTGAGAAAATCTATTCTCAAACTATTCACGAAAATCTCAAAACATTTTCACAAAACCAAACATTAAATTCTAAACTTACAAATAATTTGGTCAAGTTTATCTTGAATGGGCGACATAACATGCTCTGACGTTTCTAAAAATAAAATAAAATTAATATCTAACAAGAATTTTATTTTAAAAAAATATGTATTCGATTCGCATTCGTTTACCCGTAATTTTGTCCGGTGTTTCTTCCATCGGTTCGACAAATTCTAAGAAAGAAAAAAAAACCACGGATAAAAATTAATGAAATTTTAAACCAATCAAAAAGGTTATAACGATATATATATTCACATAAATTATCATTTTATCTGTTTATAATAAATAATCTATAATTATTATACCCGGAGTCGCGTCTCGTTTCTCTTCCATACTCATTCCCATCGTATCCCACGTTAATTCCGTCTCATGATCGCCATTTTCTTCGATCTTATTATTATTTTCAACGCTCGTCTCTTCTTCTTTCTGCTCCCCTTCTTCTTCTTCTTCCTTCTCCGCCTTTTCCCGCATTCCTAAAGTGGAAATACTGGTTCCCTCGTCACCTGATCCCGCACTACTCGTCGCCGCCGTCGTCGTGGTAATATCTTTTGGATGGTCTGCCATCTTGCTCGCCAACTCGTGCAAATCGTAAGCAGCTAGTAGATCGTCCAACTGCGAATTGTTTTCGCAGCGGTTTTCGATCACCTTGGACGGCGGAATCTCATTTCCAACACCCACCGTCACCTCCATGTTCGTTTACGATTTCTCTGTACAAAAATTAAATCAATGGGAATTAAAAGGTAAGCCAAAAAAAAAAAAATCATAGTCTGGTTAGGCTTATTAAGTTGACCTAGAAACGTTCTTTTTTAGAACGAAAATTATCTTATTAAAGAGATTGTGAATATTATTTATCGTCGTGTATATTATATACTTACGTTGTTGTTGTTATTTTTTCTTTTTGAGGTCGTGAAGCTATAGCCACGTCGTTGTTGAGTGAAGTATTATCGAAATTGCGTAGCTAGATTAAGCTCTGCTCCCCTTTTCCCCTCTCTCGTCTGTGGTTGTTGTTGGCGCAGGATGTTGGCTGTTTCTGGTTCTATTCCGAATCATGACGTGAACGACGTCGTGCGCCCTGCGTGCATGAGTCTTTGGCGCGCGAGTGTGTACCAACAGCACGCTGCGACCTCGGCTCTCTCTTCTCAAAAGGGTCGAGACTACTGCTGGTGGAGGAGCGAGTGAGTGAGAGGTTGGTTCTCGCTCGTTGCGCCTCATTCTTTTGCCTCCGCTTTAGCTGCTGTGCACTCTGTACAACTATAGGTTAATGACTGGGGATTTTTCTAGATAAGACATTTCTTGATAAAAACATTTTCTCATTCACATATGGGACGGTCAATAATTATTATAAGATCGAAATCGGTTTTTATGTAAATGGAGGTGGGAAGGAAATAAAAGATGGTACAAGATGAATTTCTTGAAATATTAATTTGATAAAATATTTTTTTTATTATTATTTATTTTTATGTTTGTGATTATTATAATTTTTTTTAGATAACAGGCGTAGACGAAAATGGTTAGACTCGATAAAAGTAGTACGAGTAGATAGACTAAATAAATATTTTTTGAGAGAAAATATTTATAAGAAAATGTTATGAATAATTTTTATTCATTTCAAAACAATTGAAAATTTCCGTTTGAAAATATGGAAGGTACATTAATTGGTGAAATTTTTTTATTTACAGCTTTATAATTTTTAATTTCAAAGTATATACAGTATTATATACTTTGAAATTAAAATTTACCTAATTATATTTTGAAGTGAAATCACATTTCGATTTTTTCTTCTTCCAGATCTGTAAACGAATTTTATGGTGCAGTATAATTTTTAATTAAGTCTTTTATTTTAGACTGCGATTCTCTCCAGTATACTGTAGAAAACAGGGTTCACGGAGATTTTCATTATTCAAATTTTATATTTTTTGAAGAAAATTCGGTTATGTTTACAACACATTACAGTATTATGGCTCTAGAAAATTTTAACCAGGAATTATTTAGGTTCCATTTCGTTTTCAAACTTGCTGTTCTGGTTATAATTAAGATTACTGTACCGAAGTAATAAATTATCGTTAGGAATTTATTTTTTATAGCTAAATTTGATTTTAAAAAAATATTTTTAGGTGTACATTATAATTATAGAAAAATATTGTAACTTTCATTTTTAGAGCCATTATTAAGAATGCAAAAATAGGGATTAGCCCCCAGGTGGGCAGTTCAAAGTACCAACTTTTCATTTAATACATCTCACGGTCGATGCCCGCAGACAAAATTTCGTTAATTAACGAATCTGTTTATTTCCAAGAGATCGTTTTAATTAGATTTAAGAATAAAATTCGATGATAACATAATTATATTACCGTAAACTTAAAAAGGAGTGACTTTTAGTCATTTTAAGAAATTATCCCGTCTGAAAGTAGTTTACTGAATTTGAAAATGGTTGTAAAACTCTAGAAATCTGCTATTAAATCTTAGAAGTTGTCTAATAAGCTCTAAAGCTTGCTCATTATATCTGAAAATCGTCTACTAAAATTTCAAAGAAATTTATTATTTATTTATTACCGGTATACTTTTATAGCGATTCTTTATACTTAAAATTTGGCTTATTAATTTGTTATAAAAATAAACATTTTCGCTTAAATTTTAAAACGGACTTTAAAGTGTTTTCAAAACTAAAAGTAAAGTGAAATATGAACCTCTTGAACTAATTTTCAAATCGGATGCGACTATTTTTGACTTCTAAAAATAAAAAAATCATTTGGGTAGATCATTTAGTTTTTTTTTTTACCTTAATTTTAGACAACAATTTATTTTTTTTTTTTTTTTGTTATTTCTACAAATTAAAATAATTTTTTACTTAAAAATGAAAAATAATATTGCAAATCGTAGTAAATCTAGTATACTCGTAAAATATGCTGGAAATTATATTTTCTTATGTTATTGTTTAATAATAATAATTGATTCCGGATTTTGTTATTTAAAAAACTATTAATTTCAACTTTTATTATTTTTTTCAAAATGTTTTACAAATAATAAATTATTGTTTACATTTTTTTAAAATAATTATTCTTGTTCTCGATCGATCGTTCAATTTTTGAGTTTAAGAGTGCCAATTAGTAAACTTTTCAATTATCTTCAACAATTTTCAAATTTAAATTTTATGTCTGTTTTTGGTCTCTAATTAGATCAACTAATTCTCATCTCAATATCAAAAAAAAAAAAATTTAAAATTGTTATTACTAGCGGGGTAAATAAAATACGGCATTCATAATTATTAATTTTTACGGTACGATATATATAAAAAAAATTTAAAAATGATTATTTTTCTCTAGAAATTTTCCTGTTTTTTTTTTAAAGCCTAGTGTTGACATCTGATGTGGCAATTTGACACGGAACTCTGCACTGGCCGGGACAAACTTCAACGTTGCATTTAATACGCAAGTTTTTCACTTGCGTTAACCGATAATCCTGAAATTAATTAGAAATTTCAGCATGTCGACAACTTTCATTATTTTCTCAATTCAAAAGTTTATACTTTCAACGTTGAATGCAGTGTGAGAGAAGATCCGACATTTCGAACTTTCTTAAAAGGTGGCATCAAACTCAGCTGAACGAGACATCCGTTTTTATCAGTTAAAGCCACTGCATTTCCTCCGTCAATATCAAACGCCATACAATCTAAAACCATCGCATCGTATTGATTCAACGGATCCTAAATAGGAAAATTTTAATGCATGAAAAAAAAAATGTAAACAAAAGTTTGCCTAATTAAATATTTTTTTTTTTTTACATTTACCACAACATTTATGATGACATTTTTTTCTTTATCCATTTGCAAGACACCAGATGCCAAATTAGTCTGGAACCTATCAATCACGTTCCCCGATTGAACCGAAATTGGATCCAAAACAACAGTCATCTACGCGACGTGATACGAATAATTATTAAGTTTCGCTGACGTTTAAAATAATACATTTTGCTGAGTAACGTACAACTTTCTTGCCGTCATCTTCCACTTGAACCGGTTTCGAAGTGACTTGCTTGATGTAAGTATCGGCCCACGTGCAACTGAGCGCGTGAGCGCTGTCTTCGGCGGTTAAAAAATCCGGATCATGTTGAATGACGATCGTGTTTTTAACAATCACTTTCTCGCCCGGTCGAGGTTCGGTGTAACGTCCTTCAGTTCCGCAACGTCCGATAGGTATGAAAAAACTAAAAACCCATATTTATTTATTTTTTATTATTATTATTAAACGTATTATAATATATTAAAACGATCGGGTTTCAATTTTTTTACGTGAAAACGCTGGCCGTGCTCGATGCGCTTTCGTTGACGTATTTACAGCTGGGATTAGCTTGGTAGCCGAGAGAATAAATGCTGCCTGGAAATGGTTGAGTGAAGCTCAAACTCACTAACATTCCCGTTTTATCGCATTTCACTAATAAATTATCCAATTGAGACGAAGTGGAAAAAAGTGGCGATCCAGCTGCGAAAGGACTAATGACAGCAGCCGATACCTAAATAATATTAATTAATTAATTACTTTCTTTTACAGTTTTTATTTTTATTCGATTTTTAAAAAAAATATTATATAAACTTACTTGTGATAAGAAAACAGCAAATAATGCCAGTAGAATACTCAACATTTCCATGGTTTTAGAAATTACGTCTAAAAAAAAGTAATTAATGACACGTTAAATATTTGGCATTAGATTTTGCAATCAAATGATCATTTAAAAAAATTATTAGGAACCCAATAATTTATTTGTCAGCTTAAAAGAAGTTTTAAAAAATTATTTTCAGACTTAATTTGAAGGAAAAATTATGAAATATTACTTCGTAATTTATTCTAAAAACGTATGCAATGTCCTTATTTTATAATTTTTTTTTTTTTTTTTTTTTTAAATGGAAACTTGATCTTGGGAATTTTAACATGAGAAATTATTTTTAAATAATAATAATTACAACTTTAACGATCGATTTTAAAATAATTGCTTCTCAAACTAAAATTGATTCTTAGAATAATATTAAAAAATGTTTTTCGGTCTTACCTTTTTTCAATATTCTCATCAATTAATCGATGAGTGATGCGTTTGTCTGGAAGGAAAGAAGATGAGATAATGATGCTGGGCGCAGACAGACTGGAGACTCTCGAACGAAATCGAATAAAAGTTAAATCAAAAAATAGCCCAGAGATGCTCGTTTATTTTTAAAACGGTGGGCAGATCATAAAATGTTGGTGGGGAGAGAGAAAAAAAAAAATGATCTACTGGTCAAACAGTCGTTTTAATATCGTTTAAGTGCTCCAATGGTTGAACAACAAACAATCGAGAACGTTAAAAACTCCCCCTCGACATTGCCTTGTTTTTTTTTTCTTTGATTTGCGAGAGGATTTTTTTAAAGGTCTAAAACATTTCGAATGGTTATTAGTCTTTCGCTCCATTTGAGTAAGTGACCAAGAAGTAGGTTAAGGGGTGAAGACGTTTCGTTGACCATTTTTTCGCCAAAAGCCCGCACACCCTTCATTAAACACCTGCGCAAAAACAAAATAAAGAGAATTAGATAAGAAAAATAAGGTCAAGGTAACTCGTCAAACGATTTCAATAACATAATCTTTTACGTTGTTTTGGTTTTGTTTTTTTTCTTCGCTTTTTTATTTTTTCAGACTGGCATTTGTTATGGTTGATTTTATCAGATGGGAGGAGCAGATCAAAATCGCCATTGTGGACATTGAGGAAGGAGGTACACGCGAGATAGGCCATTGCCATGGACAAACTATCAAGTACAATCGAAGTAAATAATTTTCATGACATTTTTTTTTATATTAATAAGCAGTTTTAAAATTATTACTTTTATGAAAAAAGAATAATTTTAAAATTTAAGGCAATAAATGAGGGTATTTTATATCACTTTTTTTTATTATAAAATATAGATTTATGCCATTTATTATACCGCTATATTACTAATTTACCAAAAGCAAGATTTATGAATAATTATTTAAAGCTAAGCTAAATGCAGGATATCCGTAGAAAAACCGTTACCCAACTGAAATTAGTATTAAATCTTTTTAATAATTTAAATATTTGAATGACACATGGATAAACTACCCTTCAATGTTCAAAAAGTCCTTATAATGTGTCATTAAAATATTTAAGTTATTAAAAGAATTTAATTCTAATGCAGTTGGACAACGGTTTTTTACGGACACCGTGTACATGCACCGGTATAGTAAAAATTGGTTAATTTGGTAAATTTTTCGTGAAGGAATTTAAAAAAAACTCTGTTATTGTGACACGAAAATACGTTAATATCGGCTATAGTCTTAAAAAAATCGAAAAACGACCTTAATATAAATACTCAGTTTTTAAAATTTTATCAAATTATCTAGACAAGCACTACCAGGGCTGAAAAAAATATTATTCTTAAAAATTGAGTAACTAATTATTTTTTCTGAATTAGCAAAATCCGGTATCAAGTATTAAGAAAAATTAAGCAGTTCAAAAGACTTAAAACTGAATCATATAATGCTCTATAAATATATAATTTATATAATAAATTTCCTTCCTGAAACTAGCAGCGGATTTACCATTTATTATAATATTTTTTTCAAGATTTAAATAATAATCGTTTAAAATTTAAATATCTGCAATAATAATAACTGATAAGGTGGTTTCAAAACTAAAAATGTGCATATTATATTAAACTAGATTTCACATTAAAAAGAAATGTGTTAATTAAGTATTGGCATAATTTTTTAACTAAATTAATAATAATAAATATTTTATTATTTAAAACCGTACAACCTTTAAACATAAAAAAAAAATTCTTAAATAAAAAATAATTGTTTTCCCCTCTAAAAGATTAAATTAATGCCAAACATTTTAATGAAAATCACGATTCTCTTATTAGCTTATGCAAATTAGATAACGTAATTAGGAACATTAGAAAACATTGCTTTCCAGATGAAGTGATTATATAGATGAGGTGAATCACCTTTCCTGCAGAATTCAAGAATCCGAAAAAAAAAAGAAGATGCAATAATAATAATAATAGAGACTGTGTTGTACTACTTAGCTGAAAGAAAGTAGGTCAGTCGAATCAGTTGTGTTTATTTTTTTTTCTCTCTTTTTTAAGTAAAAAAAAAATTTTCTTTTTTTTTTTCTCCCATTATGTGCGAATATGGTTTTCAGAAGTTATTAAACACATTTGCAAAATGTTGCATGCAAATGTACGTTTCGCTGGAAAATGTTCAGTGAGTTTGAAATTAGCAACTGTCATTTTAATATTATTCGGAGCGATATATCTACTTCGAATTGCTATTAAATTGCAAAGGTAAGTGCTAATAATTAAAACCTAGAAATGAAAATAAATAATTAAAAGTATTACGAGTTATTCACCTTTATTAAAAAACATATTATGCAAAATGAAACGCATTCATATAAACAATGAAAAATGAATGACTTTTTTTTTTTTTTTGAATAGATAATAATAATGAGTTTTAAAAAAGTCTCGCGTTAAACAAGGAAAATAAATTACTTTTCATTATTTTATAATCACAAAAAAAAATTTTTAATTACAAAAAATTTAAGTTAATAATAAAAGAAATTAATAATAAATAATTAATATTTTAACTCAAAAACTTTATAATAATTTTTTTGCATTATAATTTAATTTATTTCTTTTTAACAAAAATGTTATTCTTTTTAGTTCCAGTCATCCATCAATTTCCATTTCGTGGATTCCGGATGATCCACAAAAATCAACAACCGGTACCTGCGTCCCAAAATCAAACATATTTTTCCTAAAAACTCACAAATGTGCCAGCAGTACCCTTCAAAACATTTTCTTACGTTACGGAAGCGTGCATAACTTAAACTTCGTATTACCTTCCTTAGGTAATTACTTAGGTAATCAAGCAAAATTCCACCGTTCCATGGCCTACACCGCTCCCTGGCACCGTTTGGGTTATAATATATTCTGTCATCACACCGTGTTTAACAAACCAGAAATCCAGAGGATAATGCCTCCGGACACAATCTACGTTACCATCGTACGCCAACCCGCGTCTCTATTCGAATCGCTCTACGAATACGCGGATTTACATCTCAAGTATAAACAAACGTTCGAGGAGTTTGTTTACCAACGGCTGCCCGGGTCCGGAATATCTACGAATCGGGCTCAGGGTTATTTAGGGGTGAATCAAATGGCGTACGACATGGGCATCCATCCCACGCTGTTCGAGAACGCCTCCGCCATCGATGAGGCGATCCATCGATTGGATTCGGAGTTCGAGCTGGTTCTTTTGGCCGAACATTTCGACCAATCCATGGTTTTATTAGCCGAGAAGTTGTGCTGGGATTTGGATGACGTGGCTTATTTTAAGCATAATTCTCGGAAAACTAAGATTTCGAATATTAATCGAACCACGGAAGAGAAGATCGAACGATTAAACGCGGCGGATATGCGGATTTATCGCTTTTTCGAGCAGAAATTTGAGAAACAAATCGAAAATTACGGCGGGTGGACGAAATTGGAGAGTCAAGTTCAAAGGTTGAGGAAGAGGAATAAGGAGTGGGAAACGTTTTGCGCGAAATCTAGGGGCTCGGTGGCGGGGAAAAAGTTCGATCTCGTATTTCAAGCCGAGAAAGTCGAACAGCTGTTTGTGAAAAACGATAATAAAACGTGTCAAATGATGGGGAAACACGAAATCGCGTTCACTAAACAACTGAAAATGAGTCAAATGATCAAAGTTAGTAAGATGATTAAAATGCCAGGAGTTAAGGAGGATGAAGCGGGAAAAGCAATGGCACCCAACATGTGGGGACTATTGGGGGGAGAATTGGGATTTAGGGCTATCAATTAGTTTAACCACATTCCTTTTTAATAAAAAAATTTCGGGAAAGAATATAAAAAAAACTAACTGATTTACTAACAAATTAAACTATCAATAATTTATTTCTTTTAAAAAACAAGTAAAATAATGTAAAATTATATTTGAGTTGGTGCGCGAATTAAAAATTTTGATTTTAAAAAACCTAAAAATCAATCTTGTAAATATGTCAATTAAAATTTTATTTAACGTAACGTAATTTTTATTTGTAAATTATTTTGTTAAGCCTTCAATTTTACATGTAAATTTTTTTTAAAAAATAAAAGGAAAAAACAATACGGGTACGGAAAATTCCAGAGAAATTCAGAAATAAATCAATTATAATTTTATGCGCAAATTGGTTGCTACAATTAATGTAAAAACAAATCTAGGAAATGTAAAATTTTAGATAAGAAATGATATTTTTTTTAAATTAAAGTTAAAAAATATTTTTTAAGGGGATCAAAAGCATAAATTTTGAATTTAGCTTAAAAATATCCATGAAACTAATGGAAATTAGTAATGGTATTAATAAATTATGATTTCACTAATCATACAAAATAATATATTCAATAGAAAATTAAATCTCAAAAATGAATAAAATTTTATAACATTTCCTAAGCGTGAAAAAAAAACTGAAATACGCGTTTTTAATTATTACTCCGAATAATAATTCTAGACCTACTGGTATCCAGCTGACCTTCATTTTCAGCATCAGTGCCATTTCGCATTCTTGATTCGGTTCTTGCACATCTATTCCACTTTCGATGATCAAAAATCATCTAGAAATGGGTGTCATGTGGTTTGAGAGAATTACAACCTGCTCTTAAAAAAAAACTTAAATTTACCGGTATTATAATATATCGTTTGGCGTAAAAATAAATTTTCCCGGTAATTAAAACCATTAACGACTTAACAAATGAGTTTTAGTTGACCACATTTTAAATTTAAAAAAATATTATTAATAAGCCGAAAAAATGTAACAACTACTTTGAATTTATTGATTAGTCATAAAAAAAAAATCTGTTGATCTTTAATGAAAATTAACGCCAATTTTTTTTTTAATACTGTAAAAACTTAAATAAAGAACATCATTATCGTTAATGAAAAACAGAAGAAATAAAAAGTTAAATACGGCCACGATCTATGATACGGCGGTTTAAAAACTGATATATTTTCTGCAACTAAAAAGGGAAAAAAAATAATTTTTGCAAGTTTTTCTTTTATATTTGATATTAAGTTATTACGTCAAATAGGCTAATGAAAACTTTAATCACCACAATCTTCAAATCAAAACAACGAGTACCGGTATGAATTAAAATTTTAAATTGGTGCACCGTAACACAACCAATTCATCAACTAATAATTCATTTTAAAAATCTATAAACTACCTTACATAAAATTATACAGTAATTACAATTCAAAAAATAATTAAGACTTATAATAAAAAAAATACAGACTTACTTAATACGTTTTACGTGTTTTCGTTTCCCCGAATTCGTTCAGAACGTGGATCAAGAGACGACGGGGTAAAAAAGCGCAATAATTATTATTCACAATTAAAAGGCAAACCGATTTTTTTAAAAAGTTTTAAATTGTAGAAATAATTTACTTCAATTCGGCACTAAGTCAAATCCTGTTAATTATTAGTTAAGCTGGGCGATGTTGCATTTTCAGCTTTTCGCGCGCGGCGAATGACTTTCCTCAAAGGCGCTTGAACGGACAAATTGGCGTCGATCGTGTTTGCTATAATATCGCGCGGACTTTCGCTTATATCCAGCGCTCGCTGCTTCATTTGATCCAAAAGTAACTTTTTCTGCACTTCGGTCACGTCGGGCTGGTGATTATGATTATCCGAATGAAATATAACCACTCCATTCAGCGTGTGGCACCGTCCTCGGCAACTCATTTGTCGCCCTTGATGTTTTTTATAATATTCGATGCATTTCCAAATAATTTTATCCGTCGACCCTCTCTCTTTTCGAAAAGTATAACCCAAGTGAACCAGGTGATTAGCTTTTTTCTGGCTTTGAACGAACGAGGCTTTGCTTACTTTCACGCAAATTTGTGTCTCGTCTAATTGATGGGCGCTGGCTAAATGTTCCGCGTACGTCTCCTGTTTTTCGGTCTCGTACTCGCACAAAACGCAATTAATCGTCTTCTTCGACTTTTTAACTTGGCACGCTTCATTTTTCATCACCTGATCACACTCGTCGTCGGAATTCATTATTTCCATATCTTCTTCATACTTATCGTCCTCTTTCATCCCCAACTCAAACTCGGAATTTTCTTCGCTCGAATTAAACGCCTTGGCACCAACTCGTTGCTTCATTTGATCCAGGAGTAACTTTTTTTGCACCTCGGGCAAATCCGGCTGGTGATTGTGGTTGTCGGAGTGGAATATAACTACTCCGTTACACGTGTGGCATCGACCTTTGCAACTCATTTGACGCCCTTGATGTTTTCGTGAATATTCGATGCATTTCCAAAGAATTTTGTTGGTTCGCGCTCTTTCTTTGCGAAAAGTATAACCGAGATGAACGAGTAGGTTAGTCTTTTTCTGACTTTGAACGAACGAGGCTTCGCTTATTTGAACGCGCGTTTCTAAATTTGGTAGATGATATTCGACCTCGCACTCGTCGTCGGAGCTGTAAACGATTTCTATATTTTGATCGAAATTATTATTATTACTTTCGTCTTTACTTTCCGAAATGTTGATTTCAGGTTTTTCTTCAATCGATATGGATTTATCAACCGATTTTTCTTGTTCTTTTAATCGCTCTTCGAAAACGGCGTCAGTCTGTTTAAAATTAGTTCTTTCTATACTTTTACCATCTTTTACGATCTTTCGCTTCATATTTTCCCTCACTTCGTCGATGGCTTTTGACAGTAAATCGATTCCTAGAGCTTCGGCCGCTTTGGATAATTCTTCTAAATTGTCTTCGCAAACGTCCACCTGACCTCTGTAAATAAATTCTAAAATACTGGCCACAGTATACCGATCAAAATCGAGGGCAAAACGGTAATTTTGAAACTTTTCGAGGAAATGTGGGGCGACGATTGATAGAGGTAACCGATGAACCTGTAGCGGATCGATGCCTGAATCTGTCGAAACTTCGATGAACAAATCCGTCTCTTCTTTTTGCTCGAATTTAACCCACATACCATCCAGCAGCAATTGGGTGTGGTTGGAACAGGTTAACTTGACAGATTGCGGCTGTTTATCCATATTTCTAGCAAAGTAGTAGCCAAGCTATATAATAAAAATTCACAATATAAGTATTATACTTAAGCTCATTACACGAAAGGTATCAACAAGCAGCTCATTCATACAAATTAAAAGCAATCAAATTAAGATCAATCAGGTACTGTCATTGTTTTGGTCGAGTTACATGATAATAATTTTAAAGTTGCCGTAATTTCAAGTTCACCACACAACAGATAAATCAACAATCATCAATGAAAAGTAACTCGTTCATACAAATTAAAAGCTGCAAATTGCAGATTAAATATACTTACAAATGAATATTAACTTTTTTAAACGTTAAATGAATGAAACTGCTAGAAATACTTGATCTTAAAAGGTACTCCGAGTATAATTTTTGATAAAAACAAGAATAATTATTCCAATCCTGTCAACCATTTTGTAGAGGATGTTTAAAATACTGTTAATTGTTATTAATAAACTGATATAATACAATTTTAATAGAATTCAAAATTAATTTTGACATTAATTTAATAAAAATAAAATAGTGATTTTTATTTATAAACAAGCACGGGTAATTAAATTAAAATGAATATTGGCTTCATAATGGAGTATACTTTTCGGATTGACCTCCTTTTACATTGTAAATGAATGTAGGAATTGTAAACAATTTCTTTACAAAATGGCGGACGCCAGCGTTTGTCAAAATTAATTTAAAAAGCTGTCATTCTTTCTTATATTTCATTCGTTATCTATTATGAAGATTTAACTCAATTTCGTAAGTATTTTTAAGCGTTATATAACAATATTTAATTTGTATAAATGCGTAATTTTTTAATGAACGATTGATAAATATTTGAATTCTCGTAGCAATTTCTGCGTGGGCTTCAACATGGGAAAGCAACCTCAATCCGTCGTCAAATTAACGTGTTCCAACCACACCAAGCTGTTGTTGGATGGTATGTGGGTTAAATACGAGCAAAGGGAAGAGACGGATTTATACATCGAAGTTACGGCGGATCCGTGCATCGACCCATTGCAAGTTCACGCTCTACCTCTGTCAATCATCGCTCCTCATTTCCTCCAAAAATTCAACAACTATCGCTGCGCTATTAATTTCGATCGTAACACAATGGCGAGTATTTTAGAATTTATTTACAGAGGTCACGTCGACGTGTGCCGAGACAATTTAGAAGAGCTATCGAAAGCCGCCGAAGCTCTAGGAATCGATTTGCTATTAAACGCTATCAACGAATTGAGGGAGAATTTGAACCGAGAAGAAACTCCCAGACAAATAGTAACTAGAAATAGTAATAAAAGACTTTATTCCAAACAGCAGCCTTCGCCTCCCGCCACTTTGAAAGAACGGAAGAAACGGAACAAATCGGTTCCAAAAAAAGCCAGTTCCAGCGAAGAAGAAGAAGATTCTGAATTCGGCTTCTCGGATTTCGAGTCTGAAAAAGAAGACGACGACGAAGATTATAATTACGAAGAAGATGTAAGTAGTATTAACCATAACACCGCCGGCGGTCAATGTCAGGTAGTAGATTATTTTTCGAAAAATAAAGCCGGCGCGGGTGTTAAAAAATCGGGAATGACGATCAAATGTCCGCTTTGCGATTTCGAAAGTGACAAGCAGAAAGCTTATTCCAAACATTTAACCATCAAACATCGTTTAGACGCCAAAAAAAATCGCGTGCAAATTCATTTCAAATGTTCCGAATGCGCGTTT
>JAQGAY010001046.1:0-17219 GCA_034698085.1 Polydesmus angustus | reverse complement strand
TGCTTCCCACGGTATAGCAAACCAACCAAACCCCTCGATTTTGTTCGCTATAGCCGGAATTTCGTTATAACCGGCTTCGTTATAACCGGCTTCGTTATAACCGGATTCTACTGTACTGTAATTAAAAAGCAAAATTCCACACAAGACATAGCGAATTAAATACATGTACACATAAAAGAGTGCGTGGTGTGCCAGTACATTATTTGTTAAAGTACGGTAAGCGTTATTTGATAAAGGCTCGACTTTTATTCCACTCTCCTTTCAGAGAGAGTCTGCATTACATAAGATGACAAGCACCACCCACTCTCCTCCATCGAAGCCCAACGGAAATAATACGCTCAGTTTGTTTACACGTGCAATAGAAGACGTTTCATGCAGAGTGAAGCATCATCATTTCAATCTCAGAGAAGAGTGAATGTCAACGTCGGCGCCCCCAATGGCGCTTTCTGTATACCTGTTCCACCGTCACTTACACGCATTTTCAATGAGTCGTATCAAACCAAGGCTATAGAGAGTTTTACTATCGAATTGAATGTCGTACGGGCTGTCCCATAATTACGTGAACAAAATGGGGAAGGGGTGAAAGAGTTTGATGAGTTAACAATGTTAACAACGTTAACAAAATTTGCAATTGTTCTTAAAAAAATTTAATTTCAAATAATTCCACTGGCAATTTCATTTAATTTTCTTCTAAATAAAATTGTTTTAGAAAATTCATTTTTATTTTTTTAAATGCTCAAAAATTAAAAAGAAAAATACGTACATTTAGTTTTAAAAAGTTAGTAAGAATCGAAAATTTCGTTAATTGTGTAGTTTAAATTCATTTTGCTGGCTCCATTAACGAATCCGTAGTTATGGAAATAAGCGGCGCTCAATTTTTTTTTTATTTTTGCAGATTTAATCGTTATTTTTATTGATAATTTTAATGAGTAGTCTAAGGCAGATCTGTGGTACAGTAGTTAAGAGTGATTATAATCATACTTGGACCGCTTACTCAATCTTTTACGTATGATTTTGGAATGCATGACAATAATTTTTTTTTTTTTATAAAAAAAACTATAATAATGCCAGATTTTTATTCAAAACGTAGTTATCAATATTTATGGCAAACTTAATGTCAACCCACCAGAAGTTACTAGTTCGGTTAAGTTATCAATAATTATTGCGATATTCTATAAAGAAAATAACATTCCACATTTTTGGTTCCGAAATACTCCAAACACATTCTTCCAGCGCTGCCATTGCACTCACAGGTGGATTTATCTTTATTAAAACAAACATACGTCATCACAAACACAAATCAATAACAATAGATTAGACGGAAAATCGATAGCATGAACCTCGTTCACAAAAAGACATTTTCAACCTATATGTCATTGTATTAATTTAATCAAATTAGTTTTTGGGTTTCTCACTCACTTCGACAATATTTTTGTTTAAAAGGCTAGATTTTACTTTTACGTTTTATTTTACTTGGGTTAAGCAAAATACTATCAAAAAAACAAATTTTTCAAACACATATATCATATAGCCTACATATCGATATAATATGTATTTAAGGTATGTTTTTGAATTTATGAACCAATAACTTTTAAAAATGTTAAGCAATTAGAGCTACTAGTCATTTTTCTTATACTGTATTACGAGTATGTAGTAACCATTGAAATTAAAAGTTGCATTTTAATTTATCCAAGTTAGTATTAATTTTATATGCATTACATTATAAATTACATTTTTTAAGGAATGTCATCAACGTGAATATGCCGAGAAATAGCGTGTTGTGAAAAATATCAAATAAATTAATCTATTCTTATGCATCAAATTACAAGAAAATTAAATTATGTTGATTATAATAATCTATTTAAACATTTAATAATATTAACATTCGCTTGTAATTTTTTTAATAAAGTTTTCACATCATCATACTGTATTTCCAAAATGACGAACGTAACAGTATTCTTCTTCCAAACGCGTGTTCAGCTTTACTTCTTGTTCAGCTTTTTGTAAATTTTAAGGGTTTCAATTTTTAATTTGCTTCCTTTACTTAGCTGCATAGAGCTGCTGAGATTTAGAGCCTAATTTATTTACTTTTCAAAAACTGTTTTAGCAGCCTAACAAATGACATACGAGTAAAAAAATCTGATAGCAAAAAATTAGAAATTTTGCGTAAGGCGCTACTAAGAATCGCTAATTAATTTAAGTAATAAACGATGTTGCATTACGAAAAGCAAGAAAGCGCTTTCATCGGCGACAGAAAAAACTATCGTATAATGTTAGGGGCAATTACCGTAATTTCAATTCGACATTTTTTATTATTCAATTTTGATATCTTTTAATCTTAATAATGGCGCTCCTCCCTATTTTCTGCAATGGCATTTTACTCATCACCTTGGTTGCGGCGTTACATATTCACTTTGTTTGCAATAATTTTAGTCCCATCATTTTTCAATATCATTTGCAATATTTTTGATTTTAGATTTATATTTTCATCGTCATTTGCAATTTATTTTGGTAACAGCTTAAACTTTTAATCTATTTTAGAAGATTTTTAATTCTATTACCGGTATTTTCTTTCAAAATTTTCTAATTTTCATCACGCTGCTTTCTGATAAAATCTTTTGCTTTAATTCAAATTTCTAACCACATATACAAGTACCAATAAATCTTTTATTCGTTCTCACTAGCTTTCTCAAATCACTAAAGTCAACATCCATTGTTAACGTTCATATTACACTTTACTAAACAAAAAATTGACTTTTTACATTTTGTATTTTTCCATCGTCGAGTATAGTTCGTTGACTTCCGCCTAGAAGGTTGCATAGCGTAATTGACGAAGAGAGGCTTGATACTTGGGCGACGCAGCAAAAAACAATTATTTTTCATTTTCTCAATTAATTCCTCACATTAATCTACGACGGAAAAAAATAATGATAATAAAACCAAGTCGTAATTGCTTCTTTCTACGGTTGGCCAGATGGCGTCATTATTACTTTGAAAGAAAAAAATTTAAAAATAGACGACTCTTAGAAAAATAATTATCAGATAATGAAACCACAAATTAATTGGCCTGTTGAAATTCTTAATTAACAATTTAATCAAAAATTTGGCAAATAAAAATATAATTTAGAAGCTAAAAAACTCCCAATTAAATTAGAAAACTGAACAAAAAAGTTAATTGCACCCACCATCAACATTACAAATTATACAACTAACAACTGTCAAAAAGAAAAATTAAAAAAATAATTAAAAATTAAATTCAATAGCTTAAACCTATAATTAAAAATAAATTTCTGAAAAAGATAACTAAGTCTCGAAATTAATTTAGATTAAGTGACTTAACCAAAGGTTTCGCTTCCAATAAAAATAATTATTAAATGAGATAATTATACCGGTACTTAAGCAAGATGCAGTTAATAAACAAAGATCAAATGTTAAATCAATGATTATTTTTTGTAAGAAAAAGTGTGCCCATGAGCCCGCTTATAAATTTGGCAACTTTTTCTTTTAACTTTTGTTGTAATGGATTTAAACGGTTTTTACTCTCATATACGAGTATCTTCGTAATTTCAAACGTTTAAAAAACACAGAAAATTAAATACAGTGAAACCTCTACGCAAGACCACCTGCCAAGGAAGACCACCTCCCCTCAAGACCACTTTAGAAAACGTTCCTCCAATTTTCCCATTTTAATGCACCTTCTTTAAGTCCCATTTTTAATGGAGACCTCTATTTCAAGACCACCAAGATGCACTCACAGATGTCAACATCTGAATTTGGCTGTATAATAGAGTTCTAAACACTTGATTGCAATTATTTATAGTAATAGAATCCAAATTTAAAAAACATTTAACCATAAAATTAAAATGTTTATAACAGAAAAATAATATTTATTTTATAAAAAAAAAAACTATTTCAAGACCACCTCCATTTAAATACCACTTTTAGTCGGTCCCAACGGTGGTCACAGTTGAGAGGTTTCACTGTATCTCTAAGCAAAACACATTAGTTGCTAATAATAATGTAAATTAAGAATTACCATTTTGTCCGAAAGGTGATATTAAAACTTTCTTTTCTTTCTATAATAAGGGCACATATCATGTATCTCGCACTTAACTAATTCTGACTTATTTAGACACACACTTGCAAGTTGTAATACATTTTTAAATATTTAATGCTCTGCGAACCTTCACACTATCCCCAAATCACCTTCCAGCTTAATTAGTAGAGAATTCTTGCCCCATTGCAACGCCGCCTGTCGGTTACACATGAAGTGTTTTGCCATTAAACGACATTTGAAAGACTAAAAAGCAGTCATCCTCGACTAATGCCTTCAAATTCTCCATCCCTTATCTGTTCCACCATCCGTTAATACTACCCCAATGGCTCTATTTTCCCATCATACAGTCTTCTCTAGCTATCTACTTTCTCTATACAGTATAACTGTGCTGTAACAACCGCTTACATTAAATCATTTCCAAACAATAGTTTGTTTAAGTACACATTAATGTATGCCAACATACATGTGTATTTGAAAATTTTTTGCGCAAAATCACAACCTAAATTGATGCAAAAGGATTAGTTGCTAAAATAACGTGTGTCCATAAATATACGACCTTTATAAAAAGCAAATAAACAAGTCAAATTTTAATGAAATTGAATTAATTTTTTAATATTTACATACAACAACACCTCCGATTTAATGATAAAAAAAACAATTTTTAGAATATGACCTCTACAACTGAGTCGGCACGTGTAAACGTGCTCAGGCGCTCACTTTGACGGCTAAAGCTATTTGCGGACTTCCAGCCTACACCTGCCGACTGCATCTCGGCACGTGCCGTCATCTACTATAGGATTAATGCAAATTTCTTAAAAATGCCTTGAGATCATTATTACGTGCCGACTGTTGTAAAAGTCACAATCTAAAAATTGTTTTTTATCATTAAATTGGAGGTGTTGTTGTATGTAAATATTAAAAATTAAATATTAAAAAATTAATTCAATTTCATTAAAATTTGACTTGTTTATTAACCTTTTATAAACGTCGTATATTTATGGACACACGGTAATTCTTGTCAAGGGAGTGACATGTTATAGGAATGTTATATTTTTCGCTCTTTAATATGTTCATCGTTGTTATATACGGTACTAAATTTACTTTTAATTTTTGTTATAATGAAAATTATTTTAAATTAATTTTAATCTTCAGCAATTTACATGTCTACTTGCATCATTTTGTGTTATCTTGGTCTTTTCGGCTTATCTACTAACATCACCCCGACATTTTTATTTCAATTCTTCTAGTTTTCCGTCTTTATTATTACTTCATTTAAGTCTTTCGTGTTTTGGCATTTCATTCCTTAAAGGCTCATTTTCACCATCGCCACCACTCTGGTTTTTCGCTGCACATTACATTTCCACCCAATTGCTTTCTCCCGTCTCGTACACAACGCTACAGTAATAATTAGTTTATAAGACAAAATTATGTACACATCTAAGTTAAATTGGAAAATAGAAATGCTGCTTAATAGTGCCCTTTGGCGTTATAACCATCATTAAGAGATTCAGCCAAGCATTTTCAGATACCGTTACTAACATCATCTTCAACGTGTATATATCCGACGTAATTTAAAACGATGACGTAAATTGAGCGCAACAAAAACTTTGTGTGTAACAACTTGATAAACTCATTTTATGATGTCATTTATCATCTTTTTTCCCGAACGAAATAACCGCACGCACACTCCTTCGAATCTTGTAAGGGAGAGAAAAGAAGAAAAGAAACAGTCATAGAGTTTGATAAGCAGTCATTTTCCAGCTGTAATTTGTAATCAGCGTGTCAACTTAAATCTTTTTACAACATTATATTGTCAAAGGCGGTGAAAACCCAGCCTATCTCTTTGCGCGTTACTTGTTCAAATAAACAAAAAGAAGCGTCGATATTTTTCTGAATTAAAGAATAGAAATTGCTGCAAGACACTGCACGCAAAAGTTGCGCGAACTATTCTTTAGAGATTCTAGTGCGAGAGGAGAGTGAGGTGCAAAAGGAGAGGGAGGACAGTAAAAGGCGATTTTGACTTTTTGAACTGTCAGGCGGACGTGTAAAGTGAAGGACAGTTGCGCAAATAAAATCAATATTGAGCTTTTAAAACGTCGACCTTAAGATTTGTTGGCGTCATTGAAAAACTAAAAAAAATATAAATGGAAGGATAGTGAGTGGTTAGGCAATAGTAAACGAGGATAGATACGTTTCCGTTGATATTTTCAACTTTGAAATCCTATTCCGTTAGTTGAATTTGTAAATAAGTTGAAGAGGCTTCAAATTAAGTAAATAATAGTTAGCAAATATTAATTAGTTTCTAAAGTTTACTCGTGAATGTCAGTTTAATACAGTAAGCAATTTTAAGTTTCATTAATTTTTTTCAGTAAATACGATATGCAATAGAAAACCAATAAAACTGCCATTCATAAAACATTTGTATTATTATTAATGTTACCACAGTTAATATAGATGCGTCCCACTTCAAAAAAACGTCAATTATTATTCTGATAATCTAAAAGTTCACCATTGTTCAGATTGTCGGTTACCATTTTTTGTGGTGCTAAAATGACAAACTTATGTTTAAGCGTTTGAGGCAAAAAGACATTTCAAAGAAGCCCAAAATTTTACTATTTTTCAAATCTAAGTTCGAATTCTCTTCGTCCAATTAAAAACTTATTGAAATGGTAAAACTCGCAATGAAACAGAAATAAATAATAAATAAATAAACTTATATCCGAGTATGAACTCAATTAAAAAGTTCCAATATTGTTGCTAAGAGTAAAAACTATATCTTTCGCGGGTTTTAGTACAAATTTTTTTTCACTCACATTTATTTTTATATTAAATTTATTGGTAATGAGTGTATTACATCTGCAAAATAATAGTGTATGCTTTCTCCCTTTTCTGTCGGTGCGGTACCCACTCATTTTTTCATATTATTACTCACTTGCATCAAAAAAAAAGATGTTTTTTTGCCACTCAATTCGATTTTTATTTTGTTTATTTAATTTTTACTTTGGTTTCTAAAAATTGTGTTTACCCAAAGGGCTTTTTATATACGCCCAATAAAAATAAGAAAACGTTGAAAATGTGGCAGAATTTATTTTATGCTTAACTCAATGATACACAAACAGCACGCAAGATGGAAAAAAGAAAAATAGAATGCTAGAGATGAAGAATTCTAAGCAATGTTAAAAAAAAATGAAGGATTGAAACAAAAATAAATAATGGAGATGAGTGAGAAATCTATAACGGAAGAAATTTATTGGATGATAAGTCGCCATATTGATTTAAAGAATAAAATATATTTACGCCCAATTACGATTTTATTTTCTAAACCCAACTTGAACTTTCAAATTTAAGTCGGAGAATTAAATTGTTTAAATCCTTAAATGCTTTTCTTAAGCTTGCAATTATTGTAAATACACGTAAATCAACGTACAATGTATTATTCGCGTGATTTTTTTAAATACCGGTAGGTTTTTATTTGAAACCAATATTACCGTATACAGTAGTTAACAAATTTAATATTTTGAAAATGAGAAAGATGAGGTTTGAATGCATAAAACTCATTGCTCTTTCGCCCAATCACCAACTCGACCAAGCAAGTGACCTACAGGCACAGAATTAGTAGTTCTTGTGCGTTGCTTACTTATTGCGCATTAAGAGGGAGGGGAGGGGTAGTGAGTAGCCGTAATAACGAAATAGAACGTGACAGGTAAATAGAAATCGTGATTTAAATTCTTAAGCACCTCCATCCACCCTCTCACACGTAGAAGCGATCTGGAATCGATCAACATTTATCAACCCCTTTATAAAAGGACATAGGGTTCATTTCGTGACCTCTTTGGGCCTTGCATTTCCTATATCAAGCCCCGCAGCTGCGAGAATGAGGTCCTTGCGATAGCTCGTTCATCCCATCTTCCTGTGTTTAGTTTATGTTACGTTTCGAATTGTAAAAAGGAGATCGATATTTAATAGATTGTAAGCGAATACCATATTATTCTATATTACAAAAATATCGAGAAAAAAAAGTGTAGAAAATTGACTTTTCCCGCTCATTAATCACAGTTCTTATTCAGATTAAACGCAGATTTACTTTCACCACCCAATTGCGTTTTACCTGCAGCTCACTTCCGGTTCAATTCAAATTCAATTAGAATAAAGAACAGGTCATATACTGTACGCAGAACGCGTAGAAGCGTTAAGACGTATATTTCGATTCTTAGGGCGGATTCCATACACGCTGCATATACACCTAATACTGCTTTTACACGGATTTTTTTTACACGAATTTGAAATTCCACGGTTTCAAAATAATATTTCATCCTGTTTTTACACGAGAAATTTTGAAATAACACGAGCTTTTAACCAATTTCAAAAATATGTTTTACTTATTTTGGGAATTTTTCAAAATTTTCATACCGGTACCTTTATTTATGCATTAATTATAATTTGATAATACTGAATGTATTTTTCGATAGCCCTTATATAATGTCACAGAATTACCCCATTACTTTTTTTACATATGTTTTTCATGAACGTATCCCCCGTGTAAAAACAGTATTAGATGTAGTTTATAAAACTGCTTAAGCGAAAACAAATGCTTATAATAAAATAATAGAATGCTTAAACGAATTTCGCATTCATAAACGACTCTTATAGCACAGGCTTTACGAATACATAAGGACCCTAAAAACGTTTTTTAAGTTTTTCTTAAGCATTTGACTTATAAAATACTTAAAGAATGCCTATAAATAAAAAAAATGGTTTAAGCAAATGTGACGTCAATGGAATCCGTCCTTAGTTTCGATTCAAATTTTAAACCCCGCATTACAATTTCTGGGAACATTCTTGAACTTAAATTCTTCCTTCGGAATTTTAATAGTCATAAATTTAGTCACCATTTTAACTGTTAGTCGCTAACTTTATGCTAAAAGTGACGTTATTCTATAAATTCCTTTGAAAAGTATTGAATTCCATTCGACGACTGTAATGCTGCTATTATGGCGTTTTAGTTGATCTCTTATCGGATTAATCGGTTATAATCTCCGATTAAGTTCAAAATCCCGCATTAGAAGGATAGTGACGTAATCGTATTATCGTTTGCTAAGGTAATAATTATTACAGCCGACAGCGGTAATCTTATAGTTTACCACAAACAATAACAATTTATTCAAAAGATTTTCCTAATTAACAAAACAAGAAAACTTTATCTCCACCCACACTGTCCTTACCCACTAGGCCTACCCCTTGCAGCCGCGAGCTTAGTCGTCACGTGACTAAGTTTTAATCCTTTCTAATTAGCTCTGTTCGCGCTTTAAATACTCAACTTGACAACATTAAATAGTTAAGCTGATTAGGCCGACGTCCCTACCCACTCCTTCTATGACGTCATTAGAGTGGCGCGTGAATAACGCTGCTCATTTAGACCACTATTTAACGAAACTTTGAAGTGTTATATGATGCCACTATAATGACGTCATCTCGTCAATTCAGGTGTGAAAATGTCGTTTTTTGTGAAAGAGTTCGGGGAGACGATGACGTCACCTTTGCAACGTTTTTTAAACTTTAGAATTATTAATTGTTAACTCATCCGCGTACACTTTTCTCTCCATCCGTGTCACTTACAGGTTGCTCCTCCTCTTCTATATGTTTTAGAAACATCCCCGGAGAAGATGAAGTTACGTCTTGATCTCCATCTTGCTTTACATCTTCCACGCATTCGGGGAGAGAGCGAGATGGAGAAGAAAGTAGAGAGCGCAGGGAGAGAAATGAAGTATTGCTAAGTTGTTGATTATTTGTCAAAGGTGAAGATGGAACCGTCGTAAAACGCACGTGCGGATGAGAACAAGCAAGTGGGCGGGGACTCGAGGGACTCGTTTACACCGTAAGCAGAGATAAGAGCGCTTGCATAGCAACAATTGCCATAAGCGAGCGGGATAGTCGATTACCGGAAGTAAATTTTTGTAGATAAACACTCTCGCTTCCGTTTTAACCTCTAATGGCATACTACTCCACTGTTGATTTGAAGATTAAGAATATAAGTTTATTTGCAAGAATTGCATTTTAAGATTAGCTTTGGTTTTTTAATTAATAGAATTTCATTAACTCGAATTTAGTTTTTTTAGCACTATACACCCGGTACTGTTTTTACACGAATTTGAAATAACACGGTTTCAAAATAAAATTTCATCCTCTTTTTACACGAGAAATTTTGAAATAACACGGTTTTCTTAACCAATTTCAAAAATATTTTTTGCTTATTTTGGGAATTTTTCAAATTTTTCATACCTTTATTATTTTATGTACGGTATTAATGATAATTTGATAATACTGTATGTATTATTCGGTGGCCCTTATATAATGTCACAGAATTCCCCCATTACTTTTTTTACACGAATTTTTTTTAAACGTGTTTTCAGGAACGTATTCCCCGTGTAAAAACAGTATTAGGTGTAGGCTACTACGTTTTTTACAATACCGGTAACCAATGTGTGAGTGGTAGAAAATAAAAAGTAAATCTTATACTCATTATTTGTCTAGTAATTGATATATTAATTCGAATAAATGAATTTACTTAGTTTTAATAAGTTAACTTGATGCTCGAAGCGAGAATCGCGAAACGCCGATGACGTCATTTGCATTTAGAAGCAATTACAGCGCAAACAGCAATTTCGTGTCTATTAAATTGTTACATTTTCCGAGCTTGAATTATATTAATTAGTATTTTATCTCGTTCTATGCGCCGCATCCATTAATTAACTTTTCTTTAATTATCTCCCACTCGCTTTCTTTCAGTGTCTCAGTCGTTTCATGTCATTAATATTCGCTTACTAACATTGTTATTGCGCTCCATAGCAATATAAAAAAGAATATATGCATTGTAAATACATAAATTATATTCACTGTGTGACTAAGTCGTTTTGCGCATCACTAAACATAAATCTCATCCTTAAAAAAAAAACGAAATTAAAAACAATGGATTAGCGAATGAAATTAGAATTGGTGAATTAAGATGATACGACAACCAATATTAAAAACAAACGATTATTAAATGAACAAATAATCAAATTTGGAGAAAACAAAACCGTAATTTTGCTTCTAAAAAAACTATTTTTTTTACAAAATTATATTTTACAATTAAAAGCAAATGCAAACATAAAAATACCTAGTACAAATTTATGGCAACTAAAATTAACTCAGTAAAAATTTATAAAAATTAATAAAGAACAGTCAATGACTTGAAACACCCTGTATATAAGTTAAATGTGACTTGAAGGAGGGTTGAAAAGTCAGATCAAAATTCGACTCACGCGCAACTAAAATAAAGAGAAATCCAATTTTAACTCAAAAAATGAAGGGGGAAAAAATGGTTAAATTTAGAAAACGTATTTAACTTTTTCATTTATTTTAAGAGTTGAAGTTGAAGGTGGCATTTACTTCCCAACGTTTGTACGCCTAGTTTTAAAAATAGCGGCTCTTAATAAACAAGTATTTTAGGTTTTCACGTTTACTATTAGCTTCTTTTAGTTCCCTGATATATTTAAAACCTTACAATGTTTATGCTGCAACAGACAAGCAGAAAGATGTCTTAGAAAAAAACTTTAATGATGTGAATGGGGATACGTAACGACGAAAACAGAAGCTTAACAATGTGAAAACAAAGCAAAAACAAATAACAGATAGAAACTGCGACACCAACAGAGCCAGAATAATGCGAATATAAACACAAAAAGAAGTGAGTGTAAAAACAAATTCTGATGACGTAAACAATGAGAACTAAATTGAAATGCAGACTGGTCCAAAAGAGAATGACCAGAACCAGAAGAATAGCATAAGGTACGTAAAAAAACGAACATTGAGAAGCACATTGCAATAAACACAAAACAATTGATTGATGAAGAACAAAGCGATACGGACATTAAAATCCAGAAACCAGGAAACCAGGAAAATAAAGAAACCTATATACCGTAATGTAAACAAATAAATATACACCTAATACTTGTACTGTTTTTACACGGGGGATACGTTCCTAAAAACACGTATAAAAAAAGTAATGGGGGAATTCTGTGACATTATATAAGGGCTACCGAAAAATACATACATTATTATCAAATTGTAACTAATACATAAATAAAAGTAAAAAAAATTTGAAAAATTCCCAAAATAAGCAAAAAATATTTTTGAAATTGGTTAAAAACTTGTGTTATTTCAAAATTTCTCGTGTAAAAAGAAAATGAAATTTTATTTTGAAACCGTGTTATTTTAAATTCGTGTAAAAACAGTACTAGGTGTACTGCACAATTGAAATAATTATGAAACAAGGATTAAAGTAATGCTCACATGAACCATGCAAATAATGCAAATAAAACCGCAATGTTTGGAATAAATTTATAAACAACATTATATTGTACAATAAATTTATGAACAACATTATATTGTACAATGAATTTTTTAACACCAAATGGCAATTAATTTAAGATGACGCACATTTTTTTCTATAATTATGGTATACTAACAATTAGCGTCATGTAAAATTGCGGATTAGCGTTTTAAACGCAAACTTAGTTCGGTGTATCAAAACTTTTTTATAGCCATGATTGGTTTCATATACTATCAACAACCTTCGATTGCCATGGCGCCAACCCCTTCTACATAAAGCGTGTGAAAGCACCAATGTTCTTACTTGTAGCCTAGATTGGGCAAAAATGGCGGCGGAAAATAGTTGTTTAAATAATGATTTTTTATTGAGATTTAGAGCAAGATTGAGTTAGTAGAGAGTTTTGGGGCGAGTGGGTTTAAATTAAACGATTGCTGATGATAATTAAACTCCTTCGCCGGCAAGAAAAAAAAAGAAAAAAAACGCGCGGTTTCTGCACACGACATTAACCACCGATTTTTCGTTTTATTTTCTTTGTCTCGTGACGTCACCCCGCGCATTTCCAACGTGGGAGGAGCTTAAATGAAGAAGGCTGGGCGGGTAGTAAAAAGTGAAAGTAATAATAATGCGATTTTCGTGTTCATTGTCGGTTGAGGATACGAACATATTCTTATCTAATTTGCATAATATAGCGAGGAAGATGAAGAAAAAGTAAGTGTTAGCAGTGAATTGATAAGGAAAGCAGGAGAGGATATAAAAAAAAATCTCCTCAGAATAGCCTCATGGCCTGTTGCGGGGACTCCTTTATTGAGTTTGGTCCTGACAGGAAGCGCAGTGTCCGGAGCTATTTTGTCATTTTCAACTTTTCTCATCTCCGCGAAAGCCGCGACTAATATTATTTTTTTTTTCTTTCCGCGTAAATAGCTCCCTCGTCTCTATTTGGAGTCTTCCCTCCTACTCCCCCTGCTAGAACGCCGCATTCGAGTCAAAGTGAAAGGAGAAAAGGTCACGTGATGCGACAAGACAAGGCAAATACGCGCATTACTCTCCACAGAAACGCACTTCCGGTTGCTATGAAACCGCACAAACAACACTACAACGTACCTAGACACACTCACGTAATTTTGAGTTTACTTTTTAATTTTAATTTCAAAAAGTTGACGCAAATAAATAAATAAAAAAAAAAGTGAATACAGTGGAACTCCAATATTCGTCATTAATTCGTTCCAAAGAAATTGGTTAATATCGAATCTGACAAATATCAGATCAATTTTTTCCATAAGAATGCATTAAAAATGGATTAATCTGTTCCCAACACTGAATTTCGCATCTTTAAGAAAAAACAAATTAACCCAGAAATCTTTACAAAAATATTTTAATTGCTTATTAATAGCATATTAATCACTTAATATTGCTATAATATTGTCATGTATTTACTTGTATTGATGTTCTGATGATTTGTCGGCATTTTCAACCGGCTCATTAGCACTCGTTTTTTTAAAGAATTTTTCAATTTTTTTTTTCTTTTTTGCTATGATTATTTAAAATTCACATTAATAATGACGATCAGCTGACTGAAAGTGGCGCCAAAAGTGTGACGAATATTGAATAAGAAAAAATACGACGAATATTGGTGTCGACGAACATTGGAGTTCTACTGTAATAAAAAAATAAAAAAACAAAATATCCACTTGTTTTTATTGAAACCGCAAGTTCCAAAACGAACACATTTTTTAATTTTCCTTTTTAATTTACCGATAAAAAATATACTTAATTCCGATAACACGATTTTTACTCCGCCATTAGTTTCTTGCAACTTATAAAGACATGAAAAATACTTATTAGAGGTCGCTTCCTTATCTTCGTTTTTGAGTTAAAAAGCAATCGGTTACGAGTTAATTAACTTACCATTTGGCTACATTTCTTTTTAAATGGAGGAATGGTAAAACACGGTACTATACGTTGTTATCTGTCGCTAGATGGCGCTCACTGCGGCCTATTCCTCAAACCACGCCTTTATTAACGAATTGCGAGCTAATTGGATTACGTCCTGTCGGTTGCATTTGCCGGGCCTTTTATCGTCGCACTCACTCAACCGGAAACACCACCCCCGTCTTTATCCCCAACCAACTTTGTTTACTCTCGCGAGCAGACGACAGCGTTTTGGGTTACAGACGCCGAGGTCAAGCGCGCATCGTTCTGCAGCCGGAAGTTAGAGAAGTGATGATTAAACCCGTTTTAGCACCGTAGTATAAATCTTTAATAACTTATCGTGAATTTGGAAATCTTTGTAAAATTACAATGAAAACCATATTATTATGGAATTGCAAATCTTTTAAAAAACCAGTCGGTAAATATCCTGCTCAAAAGTGTAAATCTATTAAAAAGTTGCGTCTGTAAATCTACAAAGATCTAAGCTTCTAATCTTCAAAAAAACAAAGAGATGCGAGGATTTAATTCCAGACCTTAGAAATAATTGACGTTTGCCGAGTGTAGCCATGACAACGCGTTATTGTTTTGCATTTTAACGTAGTGCTATTCAAATCAATAATAACACGAGTCTTATTAAAAGATTTGCAGCCTCAAATTCCCTTAAATTATACTTTGTAGGCAATCATGTTTTCCCTTCAGCCGAAAAACTTCTCCCTGCTCTTAAACTCCAATTCCCTACAACTGGAGAAAAGGGGATTAAATCCATAAATTGCAGGTTTTAGTTGTTTATTAGGAGACGGGAATAATGGAAGCGGGCGATGAGCCATGCGCGCATCCGGTTACCATCACAACCGAGACGAGATGAGCCCCTAATTGTAACGCCACCCACTCCTACAAATTCCTCGCCAAGCTTTTTTATACAATTTTTTTAACGTAACGTATTCGATGCTACGAGGGATGAGGGTTGGCGGGATATGACGAGGAGGGAATGGGAGAAATGAACTGGCGGTTGGAGAGAAATATCAAACTCAAATTGAAATATAAATCACAGTCGTTACAATCACAACGTCGACACCGTCTCCAAATTGTTTTACTCATCCGCCCCGGGGCAGTGGGTGATCAGCGCGTGTGGGGGTTGGTGAGAGGGAAGATGGTATAAATCCGTTCTTCCATCCAGTTCTGTCAGGTGATGAAAAAAGACCGCCATCCATTGCGGGTATTATAAATTGTATTTTCAATTTCACTTAATCCACCACCCTAACTTGAAATCTAATCTACTTATTATAAAGGACAGTGGGAGCCATACGGACGGCGTAGAAACCGGAGATCTATAGACACTTTTTGTTTTCAATTAATCCAAACGCAATTGTAACCTACGCTTTTGTTACCAAAATGAAATAAGAATGAATGAGGTGAAGACAAAACCATAAAATCGGTTTTATAGCCAAATGTATTGTAGTCCGCTGTCTTAATCACATAGTATTTTTATAATAGAATTTTCGGTACTGGTCGGTTTCGTGACCATGTGTGAGGTGTCGATTATTGAATCGATTATGTGTTGTGCTGCCACAAAACCGACCAGTACCGGATTTTCGATTGTGGCAAAATAAATTAAGATTTAAGTTACATTTATCATCTTATGTTTCATCATCTTTAAAACCAAAAAAACAAACAAATGCAAGAGCGCAAAGTATCAGATTTCAAAAAACAAAATCTTTCGATGAAATTACATGCATTATTAATGCACCGTTTAATTGCCTGTCATTATATCATTATACAAGAATAAAAGCATAAAAACGCATTATCAAAAATCTATAAACGTCATTATACGTGAAAACATCCTAAAAATCTTTAAATGCCAAAAATTAATTTAAATGATAAAAAAAAATTATTCCAAAAAATCAAAATCGGAATTAAATGAGCAATAATTTCTTATAAAATTAGCAAATTAGTATTAAAAAATAGAGTACTGTTGTGTTCTGTGGCAGCAAAGCGTGAAATCAATAAGCACCGATAGTATCGAAACTTATATCGATAATGGATTCCACAATCCAAAATAACGAAAAGAATGTTAAACAAAATATTTAATTTTTTTTCCAATAAAAATTACAGTAATTCGAACTACACAGGAGGCAATGAATTAGCTATTTCTTGCAATTTTCACATTTGTAAATAGAACGTAAACGTCGGCATAAGATAATGGCTTAGTAAATGATGATTGTGCAAATTTGAATGCATTACAGCCATCGATTATATCGATACTATCGCTTTCACCGATTTCACGCTTTGCGGCCACATAACAAAACAGTACCATAAATAGTTTTAATTTAGTCTCTAAAATCGAAACTTACCAGACGCAAACTTTTCGAAAATGATATTTATAGCTTGGAAAAAGCGGTTATTTAATTCTGTTAAGATTAGCAAATTACAATGATTATCTTACTTGCAAATAGAAAAAATAAAAAAAAAGCATTAATTTAATTGTATTGGATTATTAGACAGTGTACATGTGCTTAGATGAAAGAAGTAAAAAGTTAACGACTAATCTGAAGGTCACCTTTGACCTAACTCTGCGTCTTCAGATGCGCAATACAAGGATATTAGGAAAAAATATACAAAATTTGAAAGTAAAATAACGTTGTGCATGTGAATCGATATTAGACTTATGTTTGCTGTATCGATTTCCTTGTTTACGTCTCTACCACCTCCTCACCCCTAGCCCATCCCCTCACTACCCCCAACCTTCGTTTTCCACTCTCGTACACATCTCCCCACTCATGAATCGATTTCGGTCGTTGAACGTCAAATGTAAAAGTAATTGAATTCTTGTAATTTTCGGTTGAAAGATTCACAACTTATTTA
>JAQGAY010001045.1:0-17224 GCA_034698085.1 Polydesmus angustus | reverse complement strand
TTAATTTTTTTTTTTGTTCTCAGGAATTTAACTTCGAAAGAGTCAACTCGGGGACGTGCATCACCTCCTCAATTAACAATGCGAATTTTAGATCTCAAAGGAAGAGATAAAACATCAGTGAAATTGGGAGAACCGCTCAGAGTTCAAGTTTCTGTTCCAGATGAATGTATACTTTTGTTTTATATTATTAAAAAAAAGGCATCAGTTTTATAAATTTAATATTTTAGCTGCTTATGGAATATTTGTTCGTAACATGGTGGCTACGGACGGGACAGGTCATAGCAATATAACTTTAATCGACAGTAAAGGGTAAAAAAACTACTTTTATTCTTGTTCTTGATAAAAATTATTTTATTAAATCTTGAAAAATTAACACACATCTAGCTGTCCGGCGGAAGCAAAGATGATTCGGGAAATGCGAAGAATAGAAGGCCAAAGTCGAGCTTTAGAAAGCGTAATGGAGGCATTCACTTTCACAGGAAGTAATGTCCTTCACATTGAAACTGACGTGGAAACATGTTTAGATGCGTGTCATCCTGTAAATATCTTTCGTGTTCGAACGATAATTATTATACCGTAGACCTAACATTCTTTTTATTGTTTAAAACAGGTACTTTGTCACGTGCCATCAGGTCGAAGCGATGATCAATATTTATCCGTTGAATCTCTCGGAAGGAAAAAACGTAGCACTAACGACAACATTCAAACATTTCGATTGAAAAAGTCAGTTGCTGTTCATTCAGACAAATTTCGGGTTGGAAGCACCCCCAAAACAACTAGGAAAACAAATATTAAATCTAGTCCCATATTCACTGATCAAGGTAATGTCATAATTAAGAAATAATTGCTGTTTTTTTTTTAATATTTTTTTCAAAAAAATGTGCAATTTATTACAAGCAAATTATATCTTAGTTTACCTGGATATTAATTTACTTGGTTGATCCGATTTTTAAATGTGATATTGAAATATCAGATGGTTTAAAAAAATATATAGACTTAATCGAAAAGTGAATTTTATTAAATGAAAAGCGAAATATTACTTCACAGATAGTAGTGCTGTTGTTTGATTTATTTTTTTTTTATAAATTTTAAAAAGGAAATTTTAGTGAAATTTATTTTATAGAGTCCTATTTTAATAATTATAATATACAAATTATGTACAGTATGTTATACATTATTTTTATGCAATAACTACCGGTAGTTTTTATAAATTCTGGTTAAATGATAAATTACGAGCAATACGACCATTGTTTTTTTTTTTTTTGTTTGTAAAATTTTAGTCAATTCAAGTTTTAATTCATTATTATGCTCGGTACCATCAGGGTAGAGAGCGCAGAGTAGATTAAACCAAGGAAAGGCACCGTATGAAATTATCAAATAAGTAAACAATCTTTTTGGGCCTGGCTTTATTATTATAATAGTTTTTTTTTATAGCTTTTTCGATTCGGTAAAGGTAAAATATTTATGCTCTCCCGATAATTTTATTAAACTTTGATTAGGCGTTTCTACTACTTTAATGCTGTTCTATCCCATGAGTATTGAAGAGGTGAAAGTTCAACAGTCTGCGCGTTTCTCCTTAGGTCGAGTTAGAAAAAACTACGAAGGTCCGGAGGAGACGTTCACATTCTGTATAAAATATTTCAACTTTTTGTAAAGAACGGTAGTAGTGAAAAAGAATACTGCTCTACCCGTTTAAAGTCTAAACTAGTTTAAAGAGTGCGCATTTAACTTTATTTCACACCACTTTTTCTCAATGTGTACAGAAAGTTGAATTATAGTATGGCATTTCACGGTCATCGTAGTTTTTTGTAAATGGCCGATCATCTCGAGCCTTCTAAATCGCGCTTCGCAGATATTATTCTTAATTATTTAGTATTAATTATTTACTGTGTGGATTATACGTTTATAATGATGACATTCGTTTTAAATTTGTGATTTTAGAGAAATACGAGTACGTGAATGAATTAGTGGAATCTTCCAGTGAATCGAGTGCCTCGAATGGGGGATTGTGCATGGATAGTTTCACATTAGCAATAAGTGGATGTGCCTTTTTGTTTATTCAAATCGTACTACTGCTTCTATGTCTGTCAACCAAATATTACCAGAGGCGACAAAGAAGTGTTTTATGGAATCGCTTGTGTGAAGTGAAACCCGCTTCGTTAACTACTTCGCATCTTTCAAATGAGGCGGAATTCTATGCTGGCAAACTCCAAACTCCGTAAAAAGTGCCTACTTGGAACACACGCTGTACACAAAACTTGGAATTTTGTAATGAAACCGCTACATTTTTGTTTTTACCGGCGCAATTTTTTTTTCTTATTCTATATTTTTTGTTTGTTGTTGGTGATGGCGGCACGGGCACTGCCTCGGGCGCAGTGGCAGCCTCGAAATTATTACGCTCAAAGCTTTATTAAGTAAATTCACACTTAATTCTGAATTGGGTAGATCTCTAATAATTTAGGTGGGTTCTATCAGTATTTATTTGATTATGGGAAATGACTGTCGTGTAATATTGCAATGTGATTGTGTTTTTTATATTAAAAAATCAATTTAAAAATATAAAAAAACAGCAATGCGATAGCCTATACTTTGGAAGGAATAAATTGAACTAATAGGAATTGACTTGTTAATCATCGGAATGTTCATCATTGATTCATTGGAACTCAGGACCACAATAAGAAAATCTTCATTTTGCAGTAGGTTCATTTTAAGGTAAGATGGGCTATATTTTTCTAGCATGTATATTCCTTTTTTTTAATTCAATAGTTTTTAACATGTGTCATTTTATTATTTTGAACACGTTTAAAAGTATTTTACACATTAAGAGTAAAGATATCTACGCTTTCTAAAAATTATTCTCGGTAATTTGCGTTTATCTTTTAATGGTGATTCTGTCGACGTATCTGGTGGATAGCATCCTTCATTGAGGCCTTTTTGGCGTTGAATTATATGACGATATAAATTATAACAGAAGCGAATAAGCATTCTGGTAACTTTTTTAAATCTGCTGTTGACATGAAATCTAGATTTCTAAGCTTTTTTTTTTTGGTCACGGATCCTTCAAACGTGTTTCCAAAGGTCGCGCTGAATTCTCTATATTTTTTGAACAACTCCCCAAAATTTAATTTTGAGTTAGGATTATGAATGAAATTGACAAGCCGAAGTAGAGGCAACCCAAAATTCGAATTTTTCAATAAAAGTTTGTCAAAATTGTTTATAAAATAAGAATTTCTAGCTTTATATCCGAAATAAAGCTAGCCAGAATTATTATTGTAAGTTGCCTATACAGTATTACAGATGGGAATAACGTAATGATTTTTTTTTTGTTGAATTTTATTGCGATGATTTTTTAAAAGAAATTTGTGCGTTATTAATGCTATTTTATTGTGGAACTTCCGATTACTGTATTTTGTGGTACCCAAGGTAGAACACACTGTAAGAGTCCCGAATAATATACTGTAATTATTATTTCAATCACCCAAAAAATAACGTGTTACACTTTAGCAAGAAAAATACAGTAAATGTAATCTATGCTATTTTCTACTTAATTTATACGGTGTGTATATACTTTTTTTTACAAAAAATTTGATTGAAATCAAAATTGATTTTTTTTTTACAAAAAAACCTCCGAGTTTTAGCAACGCCTGGTTTTAGTTGTTATAATAATCGTTTTGGAAAATTAAATTGGTTTTTTTTAAATATATTTTTATCTACAATAAAAGAAAGTCCAATTCATTTAATTTAATTTTTGGCGTGCCGTATGCAAATGCGCGTAGCTAAATGTATAGCGCATTATATTAATTACGTAAATTTTATGTGTTGAGCTTTAATGATGCGACATACTTAAATACATAATTATTAACGACAATTATTATCATTATTTTGACAAATGAAATACTTTTTTTCTCTCCATTTCTAAATGTTTTTCAAGATCTACATTATGTGAATACGCCGGTAAAAGTGCTTGAAATTTACGAGAAAATCTTGGTGATAAGTAATGTTAAGTGGGTGGGGGTAGGGTTGAAAGAAAAGAAAAAAAAAGGTTTAAGGGGTGTTATAAATTATTTTTTTTTCTAACGGGAATGGTGAGAAAATAATAATCTAACGTCCTAAACCGGTCCATAAAAGTGACGGATCGTAAGTCGTTCTCATACCTTTAGATCGAATATCTCGGATGTCATTTCCTTTCCCCGTCGATGGAATGGGCATGTAGTTATTATCAGGCATAGGGCTAGCGCGATCGACAATTTTTTGATTTTTTAATTGCTGCATCTGACGTAAAAAGACGTTGAAAAAGCTTTTCATATCGTGCAGCGCGTAAGGACCGGCTATGGTTGATAATTGAGCTGCGGCGGCGGCGGAGTCGTATCTCTTTCCTAAACCGATCCACTTCAAACCCGGATCGTACTTGGGCCTACCACCATTAGGTCTTGGGCTTCGAACTTCTTTTTTTGGAAGCTGTCTCCACCAATCTTGCTCATCCGTGGAGGCTATTTCAGAGGTTTCATCGTCTAAAATAATATCGGGCGCGTATTAAAGTAAATTAACAGAAATCTACTTATTTAATTTTTTTAATCTAAATATAATTTTATCTGCGAAAGTAATTTTTTTTTATGCAATTAAATTTTTTAATTAAAAATTAGACAAATTAATTACTGTTAGGTTTATTAATCAGTAAAAGTAGCTATTTTTTATTGGTAATATTGATAATAAATTATCATAACATTCTTATTTTCAAATTTTATTTATGGTACATTATGGAATTAATTACTTTTTTTAAAAAAAAATTATAATATAAAAGTATAATTATATAACATTTTTAAAGTTTTTAACCAAAAAACTAATAAACATTTTTTAAAATTAAATTTAATGCTGGAATTTGTCATTTATAATGCAATTTGTTAAATTAGCGTTGATTTCGATTCCATTTAAAAGCGCTATTATTTTTATATTTCTAAATACACCTGGTACTGCTTTTGCACGGTTTTTTGTTACACGAATTTGAAATAACACGGTTTAAAAATAAAATTTCATACTCTTTTTACGCGACAAATTTTGAAATAACACGGTTTTTTTTTTTAACCAATTTCAAAAATATTTTTTGCTTATTTTTGGAATTTTTTAAATTTTTTTTGCCTTTATTTATGTATTAATTATAATTTGATACTATTGTATGTATTTTTCGATAGCCCTTAAGCTTATATAATATCACAGAATTTCCCCATTACTTTTTTTACACCATTTTTTTTTACACGTGTTTTTCAGTAACGTATTCCCCGTGTAAAAACAGTACCGGGTGTATTTGCTTGACATAATGCAAGAAAAAACTTTTTTAAATTTTAATAATTTTTAGTGCAAAAAAAAAAAACACACTATTCTCATAGTTTTTATCATAATAAAAATAACTAACCTTCATTCATTATTGGTACTATTGCCCCAGCGGAGTATGTAGTGACGAAGACCAATAATATGGCGACAGTAAACCCGATCCAATTTCCATTCATTTTTTTTTTTTTTAAATAAAAATGAATCAATTTTTTTCAAAAAAAATTATTTGTAATTAAATATTATATTCTTGCTGGGTATATTTTTTTTCACGAAAGATTGGAAGCGAGTTGACGAACATCTGCTGACACTTAAAAGCTTGAGCTAAAGGAAGGCTCTTATATAAATATTACGTCATTGGATAACACTTGCTCATTGGTTCCAGCAGGGCACATAGGCCACACCACTAGGAATAACGATATACGCGCCTCAATCCACCTTTATTATTATTTTTTTTTCTTGGTGCTAATTAATGACAAAAGTTGTTTATGGCCCACGCTCTCTCGCCTAGGCCAGTGATAATGAACTCATTGAATTAAGTCCGTTTTATATAGGAATCAGGGCTACGGGCGCATGCGATTCAAAAGACGTTCAAAGAAAATTAATACCTGCGTCTTTTTCTATCGATTAAACTGCGCGAGGGATTTAAACACTTGAGAATAAATTTTAAAAGTTTTCTTTTACCGTATTTTTTTTTTTTTTTTGAATAAAAATTAAAACACGATGACGTCAGTATTAATTCTTTATCGAAGAAATCTAGTCGCCATCTATTCAATTTTGTTTTTCCAAACTTTTGGAAAACGCGAAATCCGATTATCAAAATTTCGCAAGCTTTTCCAATATTTTCATCTACCCGGCAATATTTTATTAAAACACTTTTTTTTTTTTTTATGAATAAAATAACAAAAAATTGTGATTGCGTACGTTAAGCTGCTTTTGCTTATTTAGAACTCCACAAGTGAACTAGACATTGACGTTTTCAGATAAATCATAATATTCAAATTATTTTTATCATGGTTTTCCTGATTACTAAAATTAAATCAAACATATTAATAAGTTTTTTTTCGTTATAATTTGCAGTTATTGTATTCCTAACGTGTCTCAATGTGTATTCAATATTTTGTAATTTAAATACATTATTGTTAACGCAGTGCTATTATTACTACGTTAATCAACTTCTAAATTAATAAAGTTGTACATTCAATTTAAAAGTTGAAGATAAATAAATAAATACTGTGTAACTATAACAACATTTATTTCCCTTTAAACTTTAAATTTTATTTATTAAAATTTAGAATACAATTTTTTTCATATTTTGAAAAACATTTGGCGAGCACCGTAAAGAATTTAGGTGGTTAACGCTTATAATAATTTTCAAAAAAAAATTCTAAGAAAATTATGTCTACTAAATTGGGCGCAAATAAATAAATAAATAAAATGTTAACGAAATACACTTATAATCTTAAGAAATCGCAATTTAATCTTAAGTATACTTGAGGCCAAAGTGAATTAAGTCCATTTTATCAAAATTTGAGTTTAACGCGGATAAATAGATAAATAAAATTGAAAAATATGTAATTTTTAGTGCTGCAAATAATCAAAACCTTAATTGAACGCTATAGTTTATCTTATAACGTTATTTAATTACCACACTTGGTGAAATCTATAAAAAGTTTAAAAGTTTAATTTTTAAATCTAAAACTTTTTGAAACAATTTATAATCTGTCTTTATTTTTAAGTTAATTTTGTTTTTAAAAAAAATGAATTTTACTTTTTGCGTCTTCCAAAAAAATTAACTGATGAGCTTTACCACGGCAGTTCCAAGGTGGTCGAAGTCAAATAATCAGCAGTAAATACTTATTCAAAGCAAAGACGAAAATCAAAATATAGTACTGCAAAGATAATTCCAAAATTAATTTTTTTTTTGACAATAATATTCTTAATAATTAATTTTTTTTTAAAATGCCAATTAAAAATTGCGACACAACCCAAACTAATTTAAAGATTGAATTGTTCTTGCAATATTGCTTCAATTCCTGTCGCTGCCTTGAATAAGTGATTGTAACTACTGTTGATTATTTCAAAAGTATGATTTGCGGACTTAGACCTCTCTGGAACTGGGCGACTCATTTATTTATGTGAGATTTATTTTGGCTTCTATTAAAGAAAATATCAAAAGGAAAGAGTTTTTATTTATTTATTTTTTTTCAACTTTCTATTCGATTGATAAGTTTATGAATTGAAATAGAGAGAGGTGTTGTACAGTCCGAGCGGCTATTGTAACTTTTATCTGTTTTTTACACTTCCATCCTTTTTTCTTCTTGATGTCCAGTAAAGCGTGTCATGCGAGTCAATGAAAGCAAAATCAGCAACAAGGGTTGGCGCTGTGGATCTGATGACCTGACTGGCTAAAGCTGAATGCGAGAATCATCTCTTTAATGCCAGAACAGGAACACCTGCTCTTTGTTGTTTTGCTAAAGAAGCTAAAATAAAAACGCTGCGGTCTGAACGGACTGTAAATCACGTTATTCTCTCTTTTTACCGAAAAATATAAGGAACAGTAACTTGGATCAATAAAAAATTATGAGCTCGACGCAGACTTATTTAGTTAGCATCCGCTTCCGTTTCTAAAAGCGTAAATACATAAATAAAATAATACTGTGGCGGATAAACCTTAAAATTAATTTTGATATCTCCAAATGTTTATTAGTGAATAGTTTTGTTGACGTGTCAAAGATTAACTCTCGCAGTTTTCCATAGTGATTTATGATTAATGTCAGTTGATTAATTCTATTAGTGCTACCGTAACAATGCTCGAGAATCACTAACAATGGCTCGATATTGCAATATAATGCTAAAATAGATGCGGCGGCTGTTTTTCGCGTAAACAAATTCGAAAAGTTAGCCAACGATAAATATTACAAAATATTGAATTAACTAAATTTAATGCTACATTAAATGTAGTGCGTAGTAAAAGAAAATTTTTTTAAAATTAAAAACATAATTTTTAAACATCACAATAGCTTTAAAGTGGAAAAGATTAAATTCTTAAAAAAAATTGGGTAGCCTATAGCTTAATATTAAGGAAATGCTGAAGAATGCATTGGAAAAAAACAACTTTTCCGGTGAATTCATATTTAAATACGGTATGGGCTTTTATAAATAATAATATGATAATTTATTCATTAGTTCAAAAAAAGAAATCTATGTAGACTTTTTTTGTTGATGTTTTGTATGTGAATGGTTATTGAACCGGGATATGTGCCCGGAAGTTGCTCATTGGGCACCACATAGAGACTTAACTTGCTTTAAAACAGAATCAACGACTTTCTTCCCCGTCTTAAAATTTAGCGCGGTAATTATTAATGCCTATTTAAATGTGTTGAATCCCTAAAGAAGATTATATTAGTTTAATATATAATTGGATTAAAACCTGCAATCTGTTTTTAATAGCAGACTTTATCGTGCAGTACGGTATCTCGAGTTGATTGCGTGAGTCAACATAGTTGTTGCTTTTCAGTCCCCAGACTATTTTTTATCTTTACTACATACAGTAGTTTGTTTAATTTAAAATACAATAGTAAGCCGCGCATCTAGAAGGTAGGGCCCGGAATTTTTTTTTACATTTTTTCTTGGGAATGGGGATGGGAAAAAATAACTTTTACCTCTCAGAGTCGCCTCAAAGAAACGCGGGGCTTAAAAAATTCTCATTTGGGGTCTAAATAATTAATTTTTTGTTTTAATATAAAAGGTATAAAAATCAAGATTGTTAAAGGCATTGCCAAATAATTTTCTTTTAAGCGATCATTGAAAGTTGACAATAGTGAGTTAAATTGTGATTAAGAATTTTTGCTCGTTCTTCTGTATACTTCTTATGACGTGAGAAGTTTTTTTTATAAACAGGAAATTAATAATTATTTCTAAAGCTGTAATGACGTCATAGGTTAGAATTTATAAAAAAACCACAAAAAGGGTTTTTATCATAAATTTATTAGCTTATAATTCTAATGAAGTCCTAAACATAAAAAGACCAGGCAAAAAAGCTTAACGACAAACTTTCTAAAAATAGTATTTTTTGCCAATCAATACTGTACTTTGAAAGGAAACAGTAATGCCAGCGTGTCTTCTTCAGTCTATTACCCAATAGCCCATCTTCTTCAAAGTTACTCATGAGTGCGGTTACATTGCATGGCGAGATGTTTTCAATTCTCAACAGGTGGCGTTATTGTATCTTTAGGAACCGTACCTCTGTCGTTTGCAAGGTAAAATTTATACCGCTTGGTATTTTACTGTACTATAGTTCTACCTGTTCTACGAATTTCTTGCTCGTATACATGGGTAAAACCAACGAATATTGTTCAGCGAATAATATTATGTAGTTCCGCAGAATTTTGAAACGAATTTAAAATAAACGTTGATTTAGCATGATTTGGCAGAAAATTAGCGAAAATATTTTAGTTTTTTTGTAATAATGATACGTAAATTTTTTTATAGAAGTTTTTTTCCCCCCAAGCCCAAAAATAATTATTGTTATCTTATATCAGCATTATTTATTATAAATTGAGAGTATTATTTTGTTTTTAGCTCGTTAAGGGTTTCTAAGTACTGTAATTTTAAGATTCACAGAGGAGATTATTGTATTTGTAATGTAAAATTTTACGAGCAATTTTGGTAATTAAATTATTGTACATCAATAAAAGTCCTTGAATTTTAAATTATTATTAAAAGAAATTGAGTACTGTACTTTGGTTGCGATAAAAGCAAAAAAATTGATTTACATACCCAATTACTTATGCACACTTTTTATTTAAAAATAACTTGAATTTCGACTTTGATTTTTTTTTTTTTTTGATTGTAGTTTTAAAAAAAATTGCATAATTGGGATAGTTGCGGTCTTCACCACTTTCCCACTTTAACGCCAAGGCTATTAGGAAAGGCGGATAACTGAACATTTATGATAAATAGTGGGGGGAAATATGGCGGAGGTGGATTTAATCAGAAATTTTTTTACATCGATGCATGTAATTTAAGAAAATTTTAAGGTTTAAAAATGTGTGTTTTTTTTTTAAATAATAGGTTACGTTATAAAAATTTTGAATTTATTATCTTCAAATTTATCTCATTTTTTTTTTTGCATCATTGCCTATACGAGGCGAAATAAATCATCAATTCTTATCCTTGATCTTATTCTACTCGCAGAAATATTCACTTTAGGAATTAACAGCTAATTTTTTTTTGCATTTGGTGTAAATTTTTTTTATCTTTTTGAAACGTGAAATTTATTTTTTTCCGAGTTTGGAACCAATATTTTTTTTTAAAAAAAATATAAATAGTTTAGTTGTAATTCGTGTCTTTCGCGTTTGTTTCAACTTTTTATAGGAAGTTAAAATTCTGATTTATTCGCCGCGCGAATGGCAATTTTAAGAATAGTTAATTAGATTAGATCATGGGACAGAAAAACCCAAAAAACAAAACCAAAAAAAAAAATAACAACCATAGAAATTAAATGAATAATGAAAATGAAGTTGTAAATGATTCAAACTTTTCCCATTATTTTTCATCTGAAGATGGCTTTTACGATGCTGTTGACCCTGACCCATATGCACAACTTCTCTCCCTTCTCATTTTTTTTTTTTTTAAATTTTACTTTCTTTTTCTTTCAAAAAAAAAAAAAAAAATACTTTCTCTTGTCTTATCAAATACTGTAGGAAAAAAAAAATTCCCAACACGAATTCCATCAGCAGTTAACAAAGTTTTTTTTTTCTTTTTCCAATATCAAAAGCGAGTTTATTATTTTGAATTGTAATTAAATAAGGGGCAAGAATAACCTTGTCCATATCCTTAACAGACGTACATGTACTGTAACTCACACTCCGCCCACCACTCCACTGAATCTGTATCACACACTTTTTTTCCCCCAATTTTAAAAAAATCTTTTCAAAGAAAACATGAAAACAATCAGACATATTTAGCTTTTTTTAAAAATGATAGTCCCAGTATAATATTTCAAAAAAAAAAAATATTTTCAAAATTGTTTTTTAAGTGGTGTACTATACAGTATTGCGCATTTTAGTGCTCCTAATTTTACGTTTCTTAACATTATTTTGGAAAGATGAAAATAACGCGGCTGAAATTTGAAAGTAGATATTTACCAGTACCATTCATTCAAAGTACCGGCACTAAATTTTATAATTTCCCTTTTTTTTTGGACATAGGCCTAGAAGCGAGCCAATTGTTATTCACGAGAACTTTAGTCGCCGGTAAAGTGAATTTTGCGTTCATATTTTTTAATTACAGGGGGCGCCGAAGTAATGTATAAGCTTACACACTTTAACAACTGAAAAAACTGCTAAAAAACATCAAAATTAAGGTAATTCCAATCTTCTCCTAACGGCTAATTTTAATTGGTATTATCGTCTAGACACGTTTTAGAACTGCCGTAGAACCCATGGCGGTTTTAGGGTGAAAAGGGAGTAAAGCAGTTCAAGGGGGAGCCATATCCAATGAAGCGTCAACATTGAAAAACTTTATTAAGTTACAAAAAAAAATAGATTTGTCCGAAAATCAGTGTAAAAACCTTCCAGTTGTTGATGGTTTAATGTGCTTAATGGCATTTTAATCACATGATTGACACATGATGATCACATTTTCGATATTGTGATGCGCTTTTACTTCAAAAATAATTCAAAGATATCCGTTGTGAAAGTATGTGGGCCTTTACATTATTTTGACGCACTCTGTATTCTATTTCAATACTGGTATACAAATTGCAGTTTTTGTCCCAAAAATATTTCAGCGATCGGCGTTTTACAGATTTACGGATGAGATTTACAGTAATTAGTAATTATGCCGTATAAAATGATAGTACTGTAGTTGTTTATAGAAGGTGCAATATTATTTTTAGCAAAATTGAAGTATAATAAGTTTATTTAAGTTTTTTAATTATTATTATTTGCTTTTATTGTGACGTTATCTTTTCGTTTAACGCTGCAGTAGTCCATAAATTCTTAACCTTTACTCGGAGTCAATAAATTAACCTATTATTCATGTAAATAAAAGTCTGCATTTAATTTATCTAAAAGTCTGATCATTCTACTTAACAATAATTTGTAAATTCATTTTCAATGCCACCAAGCTTTTTTCTTTTCATTTCTTGAAGAAAAAAAAAACCATCGATTGATTAAAAAGTCAATGAAATAGCTACGAAAATAACTTCCCGTATAATATAAAAATGTTCGGTGTCGGGGTTAGTGAGTGGGAGAAAGTATTTTGTAGATGGAATAAGAGGATTGCTAAGGGGGTGATAAATGAAAGTAAACAATTAAACAATAAATAGCGAGAGATAAAGCTTAAAGAGAAATTAAAAGAAAAAAAAAAAAAAAGTTTAATCTCATCGTGAATGATCTAAATGAAGCGAATCACGTATAGCTGTGGAAAACGATGCCAAGGCCAGGTCAGGCCAGAGCTTAACCTACCCTACTAGGTAGTACTAGATGTATCGCGACCTACACCTGAGTGTGGCTATTGACTGCTAGCTGCTACTCACACGTCATCTAGTCTACACGTACCCTACCTGTACCACTGGCTTACATGTACTCTCTCGCATATGATAATATGAAAGCTACAGTGTATTGATAGATACATGGGAGAAAAACGGAGTAAGGTTATGTCATTCTTTTAAATGACAATCTATTCACCCGGACAATAACACGTATACCCGTAATGTCCTCGAAAAATCAGGTAAAATGTGAGGGAAAAAAAAGAGAAAATATAGGTGAATTTGTTATTCAGACAAACATAGGCAAAACTAGTTTCGACATACTGTAGTTGAACTGATTTACATTTTTTTTAATACTTTGAATTTTTGCATTGTGAAAAATGAGGACTGTTGTTGACATCCTTATTTACAATACAAAATCTATGTATTGATAGTTTAGCAATTTCCGGAAAAACTAATCAAACAATTTGTGGGGATCAAATTTCTCCCTCACTCCTAAATAAAATAGTGAAACAAGATAAAAAAAAATTGTTTATCTTAATTCATATTCATGGCATTAATTAACAAAATAATTTGATTCTAATAATTTAATTCTGCGACAAAATTCAATAAAAAAAATTGATAATTTTACAGATACCGTAATATAATTATAATGACTAACCTGAAAAAAATAGCGGATAAGTAGGCCTAATTTTTTCTTAATAGACACAGTAAAGTACAGTAAATAACTACTGCCCAACAGAAACATCCGTGCAAATTAAATAGAACATTTCATTTTCTTTTTTTAAATTAAATTTATAACTTTTTTATGTTTTTGTTAATTTGCATATTCATGGTTTATATTTTTATTCTCAATTGGTTTACTTTGTAGGTTAACGCAACCAGATATTTAATTTTATCGTGCAAATATTTTTTAAAAACATTTTACAATATATCCGGCTACGCATAAATATTTAGTTGAAAAAAAAAATGGACTTCGGAATGTATTGTTTTGACAAATTTAGTGTCTTATTACAGTAAACTAACGCAGTTTGAAAGTTATGTAGTTTCTGGTCCATTTAATTCACATAAAAACGAATATTTGTATATCATACTGTATTGTTTTGTTATTATCATTTTAATTATTGTATACATGCACTTTGTTTACCTAAAGCGTTTTATTCTTTTATTTAATAGCTGCTAATAAGGTTTTGTTAGTTGACGGTGTCATTTTTTTTGTAGTACACTTTTTTTCTTAAATGAGAACACGAATTAATCTATACGTATTATGTTATGAACGTAAATAGAAACGTGTTTGCGAAAGCAACGCCGATAATTAGGCTAATTAGACCATCGGTCCATCGCTAAGCGATAACTTTGTTTAACATAATAGACAATTTAGAAACGTGCTAATAAAGGCTTTATTTTTTAATGCTTTTTTTACGAAGATGAAGGTAGGGATTAAGAAAACAAATAGCAATTAGACCTCCGTACCAGACACAATATTCTCGCACACTGTAGATAAATTTTAAAGGTTATTTTAACCGCTGTTTTAAATACTTTTACCAAGCATTTATTTTTCTTCTAAATTACCGTTAGTTTAATTTTGCGGCTTGACCATAAATAAAAAAAATGATTGTAATTTTCAAAACAAAAATTATGGATAATGCAATGGAACGCAGGTTTTTACATTATAACATTGATAATTTATTTAAATTTCTAACTTCAATTAACTTTTTGAAATGTTTCTCTTACCTTCCCAACCAAACATTTTTTAATTTTTCAACGGAAAATATTAAATTAGAGAAATACTATAAACATCATGTAACTAGGGAAACGTTTGTAAACGAATTAGCCTATTACTGTAGTCATTTTTTTACGGATTAATAGAAATTATTGCTTTTTTAAATAAAAATAATGAAAAACATACGTTTTCTGTATTGTCAATTTTTTTGTTAATAATATTGAATTTTTTGATTGTCATAATTTTCAATTTTTACTTACCAAGCGTCAAAACTATGTCACGGGAACCATAATTATTTTTAACTTCCGTATTAGCCCGAATATAACGCGATGGTTTTTACAAAAAATATTTTTCTAGATTTTTACTTTTATTTCTACTCCAAATAATACAAAAACCGCTACAAATACCGGGTTAATATTCGACCTAATACGGGTATATAAAAAAATTGATAGAATACAGAAATACCAATTTTCTTACTGTGTTAAATGTAATGAAATTAAATACAGTAGTGTTGAAACTTGAAAGTCTAAAATTAACGTAAGTAAAAAAAAATGATAAATTGAAATTCATACAATTTTATTTAAATACAAATAGTGATTTAACATTCAAACGCAATAACTGGGAGGGATTTTTACATAAATGGACATACGAAGTGTGCGCATGCATCATACAATAATTATTGAATAACATAATGATGATTGTAATACTTTAAAAAATCAGTCACGAAATCATAGATAAAAGGGGTGGATAAGGACGTGAGTTGGTTGGGAGGATGGAGAAGTTTTTTTTTTTTTTATAAAAAAAAAGTGAAATCATTTGTGGAGTTGCGTTTCAATAAGTGATTCAGATCATAAATTAATTGAACACGGTATAGCTCGCAGCTCCGAATACAATGAAAAGTATATAAAAAAAAGCCTTATAAAAATACAGTAACTGCATTATCAGTCATTTAATTTAAAGAAAAATTTATTTTTGTGATTATTATTTTTTTTTTTTGTTGCTGATTTCAATCGAATGACCCTCGACTCAATGTCATTCGCTCACACAATGAACTAATAGTAAATCCAGCGTCGATGACGTCAAGTTCTTTTTTCCAAAAAATTTTTGCTTTTTATTAATAGAAAACCTAAGTGATGACATTATCAAGGTCTTGTAATCGTGCAATTCCAAATATGTATCTGAAAACTATTGTAAAACATGTTGCAGATGGCGGCGTTGTTGTCGAAAGTCATTTCCGGGACTTTAAATTCGGGATTGATGGAGACCTGCGATAAGATGAAAAACATAGATAGGTTAGAATTAGTTTTAAAATTTGATTTGATTAATATTTCTGCGCGATTACTTTGAAGAAGTAGACGCCGGGAGCTACGTCGGTGATGTCGATCCATTGACAATCCACAGTGTGCAAATAGACGTCGGTACAGCCCACTGAAATTCCTTGGTCACCGTAATTGGCGCACACGTACTTAGGTTGGATTCCGTTGCTACAGAAATTGTCTTCCAGACAAAAACTAGCTTTGTGACCTTCGGCTATTTTTTTACCACTGCCATCCAATATATCGAAATGAGCAAACACTTCCATACTGTGATAGTGCCTATAAAAAATACAAAGAATAGCAATGAACATTAACTGTAAAAAAAAAATTAATTCAGTTCGAATGAAAACATTCATTTACGTTCTTTCTGTTATTTAAACAGCTTTTTTTTTTAAAAAAAAATTTAAATTGATATACCATATCCAATCAAACTTTTTTCATTGTTATACAGTGTGAGTTTAAGAATTATTTTTACAGTACTGTGAAAAAATACAGTAAAATATTAAGACAACGAACTTTTGTATTTCTAAAAGAAAACAAAAAACGTATTTAAACTTTTAAGGTTTTTTGTTAAATTAAAATTGTTCAAAATCAATTTAATAAATCAATAAAAAGTAATATTTATTTGGTAAATTCGTATTTTACGAATTATTATGAAAAATAAATAATGCGAACTTTTCACTTTAACGTGAAACTTTAATGCTAGAGAATTTTCTCACACTTTTTTTATGACGTTTTAGGCTACGTGTATGTTTCTGTAGTTGTAAAAAAATCGTTGCATTTTAATATTGAAACGAGTTTCAAACTTTTCAGTGAAAGTGAAAATTGATTTTGCATTCTAATATTTTTTTTAAAAAAATTATCTACAGCAAGTTTTTTTTAAAAAAAAAATAGTTTGGTTAAAAATGCAAGTGATATTTAAAACATCTGGTAGTTAATTAAGGCAATTGATAGTTTTATTGGAGCATTAATCCGATAAGATGTGACTTTAGTGACTTTGCAAAAATTTTTTTAGCGCGACTCCTATTTTAAGTGACCAAAATAAATAAAAAAACGCTAACAATAAATATTTTAAGCATGTAATTCGAATATATCAAACAAGTTTGCTTTGTTATTAATCACATATTTTGATCCGTGCATGCTACTATTGGACATGAGCACAATAATTTGTTATCTTCGGTATCAAGTTTACAAAAGTGGTTTTTAAGCTCGAGGAATAGTAATCCAGTTGCGAAACAACAAAAAATTGAAGAAAAAAAAAACTAAAAGTTATAAAAAGCGTCTAATTAAAAATGAGAGTAGGCAATTTATTAGCTAAAGTAAAATCTAAACCGAAAAAGAAAAAATCATAAAACAAAAAAA
>JAQGAY010001044.1:0-17224 GCA_034698085.1 Polydesmus angustus | reverse complement strand
AGGCTGAGGGGAAGGGTGTTCCCGTGGGTTCGAGCCCCGGATACTACCTTCTCTTCTTTAATTATTCATTCTGCCAAATGGCGACAAATTTCAATAAAAAAAAAACATAAAGCATACTAAATACTTTTGAAATATTTATCAACACTTTCATCTTTCTTTTAGAAAATTGAGTGGAAATCGTTCACACAGAAGACAGATGTTGTAAGTGCAAAAAAATTCAGAAGTAAAATTTTTTTTTTTTAATTACCACGTGCAATTTAATACTAAATTTATAAAAAAACATTGCACTTAACAACTTTTGCCGTTTAAATATTTTTGCACTTACAACATCTGCCTTCTACGGGAACGAAATAAGCTTTGTGCTAAGAATATGCTCATCTATTATCAAAGTGGTTGCTCAAGTAAGCTTAAAAATGTTGGATAGGGTGTTTTTCAGGTGTTTTATTTGGGCTTTCAAACAAACAATTGTACTCAAGTATAAAGTTTTTAGCAACTCTGGTAGTTTGCAAGAAAGCTGTATTCACTAAATCCTCTATTTCTTATTAAACCTATTTTGAACGTTTTGTTTTCATGGTCTTTCTACTTTAATTAGATTTGGTTGGGTTCATACTTCTATCCTACAATATGCTATATTGGTGACTAAATCGGTAGAGTCCACTTTATTATAGTGGCGCCTCTCTGATTGGATGGAGACAATTATAACCCATCACGTAACAACCAATCATGGTTGTTTCTCATTATGTAACCACCCTGTGTGGCATAATGAAAGATCCCTTCTATGGGTATATAAGGAGCAGCTTTTCTCCTTATTTTTCAGTTGCGCACGCGGCTCTCCCCTGATAAACTGGTTGGTAACTGAATACCCAGTCTAAAAAAAGACTGTTATAACTAGTTTAGGTGAGAAAAAGCTGCACGGACTCAGCCTCTCTTGGCTAAAAGCTAAACGCTGGTTCAACCCTAACCAACGTGGTGCTTCAACAGCAAGAGAGAAGCGAGACGCTGCTACCTAGCTAAAGGCTAAGCGCTGGTTCAACTTTAACCACCACTGTGCCTCTACAGCAGGAGAGCGAGATGCTACAAGCGAGACGTTGCTACCTGTCTAAAAGTGAGATGCTGAGTTCTGATAACTCAGTGGCTTCTACAGCAGGAGAACAAGACGCTACTACATCAGCGAGATGCTACGTGGGCGATACACTAAATGAGCAAGATGCAACCAAGCAAGACGCTCAAGGCCTGTGCTCACTTCATGAGACAGCGCATCTAGTCCAAATCGAATTTGTTATTAATAGAATTTTAGTGAGATGCTCTCGCACAGTTTTAAAGTTTAACTGGAATTTATTAAAAGTTTGATATTAAATGTTTGAATAAAGTTTTAGTATTTTTATCAATTAAATATACGGTTCTTTAATAACGGCAGCATTAGATAAAATTATTTATAATAATGGTTGGTAGATTGGCTGTACGTTTTCTTTTATTTCATAGGTTTTCTTGGTCCGAAATCATTCTTGCGCATACCCTTTGTTTGTAAACGATTGAGAGGACATTTCAACTCTCGTTCAAATAAAAATAATGCGACAAAGTTTCAACAATTTAAACAAAGATAAATGGAAAATCAATTTAAGGAAAACATCCAATAATCAAATTTTATATATACGAGAACTATTCCACAAAGACCTGGATTGGTTTTTTCTAATTTTTTTTTAAAATTTTTTTAAAAAAACAAATTTTAGGCTTTTGTTACTAGACATATAAGCTATTTTTCCATGTATTAGCCTTTCCGTTTTATGCAGGTTTTGACTTTCAGTCTCAGAAGGAAACGATTAACACTGCGAGACACTAAAAAAGCTCAAGAGAGCAATTCACAACAAAAAAAAAATGTTGAGGACGGGAGTGTTCTTTATGCACGACAATGCCTGTGCCACCAAAGCGACCTTAAAACACAGTTGGTTGAGACATTTTGAACTAATCCACTTACTTCCCTGATAAAGCACCTGCTGACTTTTACATTTTTACCTCCCTTAAAACTCATACGTGGGAAAAAAATTTAAACTGGCGAAAAGATAAAAAAAAAAAGTTATGAACTGAAAGTTGGAAACGGCGAGAGATTTCTTTGCAGAGGGTCGCAAAAATCGTATGAACTGGCTGAAAACCTGCATAAAACGAAAAGGCAAATACATGGAAAAATAGCTTACATGTCTAGCAAGAAAAGCCTGTAATTTGTTTTTTAAAAAAAATGTAAAAAAAAAATTAGAAAAATCCAATCCAGGTCTGTGGAATAGCCCTCGTAAATAGAGAGAAAGAAAAATATAACTACAAATTTTTCTACAATATACTTCATATCGTCTTTACGGAATCAAGCAATTTTTCGCAAAAATAACTCCTTCAATCCAATATTAGCTGCTGAGAGTTGATACGAGGACATGCGGATATGCGTGACTGAACTCTCACTGTTCCTGCTCCTTCTATTGTTCACTTCTAGCATCTGTTTGACCAGCTTATTGTGCGGCACGGCAGTCAGCATGGGGTTCTCGGACATCTGCCTCAAGTCATTCACACTGGTCAACCAATTGTTCTTGTTGTACGACGTTAGAGGAGGATTAGACATTGTTTTGGTGGGCGAGTGCGGCAAAGAGAGTTTCTTTGGCTCCACCGACCACAGATAAGCTTTAACAACAAACATAGGTGTTCCAGCAACTTGACTTTCTTTGATAACATGTCCATGCTTTTGATTCAAAACTCTATAAATACCACCAACAACATTCCCGGGGCACTTTCAAAACACATTACATTTTCATTATTATTATTATTTCCCCTAGTAATATTCCTGATTTACACTAACCTGAATCTAACATTGATATATGGGCTTCGTCAAACGTGGTTTCGCTGTCAAATTACTTGCGTACAGGACCCAGCGAGCTGTAGGAATGATTTGTCCACCACCATGATGAATGGCACCAGTGTGAAGAGTTACGTCGTGGATGTTAAACTGCACACCTCTTAAGTGTCTCTTCTGCTAAAACACTCTGTAGCAACCCCAAATAACCTAATCTTAGACTTTTGTGACTTTTGGGATTTTTTTCCTCTTCCTGATGTTTGCACTATCGGCATTAATTTGTTTACAAAGTTGATTAAGACTAATTTTACTTCGTGCTTTAATTAAGAACTCGTTCCATGTAGTTATTTTCTTAGAACAACTGAAATCGGCGCCATTGTTGTAAAATGGTAAAATTTGCATCAATGATTTTTACCAGAGGTGCAGACAATTAGAAGAAAATGATGAAAATGAGGAAAGACATATTAAATTTGATTTATAATTTTATTTAAATTAATATTAGCCAACACATTAGTAGTGTTTTCAGAATAAAAAGTTAAGAAATTAAATTTTTATTTCAAATTTCCCATAGGAATGACATTTTTTTTGGGCCACCCAATATGTTTCAGAATGATGAAGTGGATTTGGGTGAAAATACGTTCATTAGTAGCAAAACCCTTCAGTATATTAAAACTTTCTGCCCGGGTGCATCAGCCATGGCCTGGGAACTGTTAGTATCAATCTTTATTGAGGAGTTGACGACCTGTTCCTTAACGGAAAAACAATTCAATGCTAATATAAGTCGATTCCCATTACGCCCAGGGTTGAATAAAACAAAAATCGCCTCTATTTTAAGTAAACATAATTTTTTTTTTAAATAAATAATTCACTTTTTTAGTTTTTTAGTTAGAAGCAAGTGGATAACTCGCCCTAATTATAAAACCTGCTACAATCTAAATTATGTTGACTTGTTTTTCTCATAATTCATCAGTTATATTTTTATTATTTCTTATATTTTTTAAAAAAAACCTAATCCAGAAATAATAAATCAACAGATACTAAGTCTTGCTGAAATACCAACCAAAATTTTCAAATCACTGGCATGTTTTGAAGACATAAGGCAAACAGTATATTGTGATTGGTTGTTACAATGCCACTAACTACAGTAACTAATAAACTGTATTCTAAAAATCATGACATTTCTTTCATTGGTTGTTCCCCACATACAAGTTTTAATAACGTGTAAACAATAAGAAATAAACAAAAAAGCCACATCTCATGAGATAGCATTGGGGTGTTGTTTACCTCTTAATGGATGGAAAGTATTTTGTACTGTAAAAGCCTTTCTTTACAAAACCAAAATATTGAAATCAGCCTTTGTGCCCTCAAACAAATCCTCCTGCTCAAGGAACTTGTAAAGCAGAATAAAAAACTAAATAGTATAACATGTAAAGTTCACTAAATTAAGTGAAAATGAGATTGTTATGGCTTTTTGGTTATATCCACTAGTGCACAAGAGGTGCAATTTTGTACAATGATCAGGAAGAGCCATTTAAGATTTTATTTTGCCCTCTATCATAACTAATTTATGACACTAGCACCCTCTTTTGGTTACACTTTGAATTTATATTAATCTGCTTGTTTGTATTACCACCTTATCTATGCCATTTAAAAATAAAAATTCAGAAGAAAGAGTTTTGACATTTAAACCAGGTATGCAGCTAAGAATAAATATATAAATAATATTGAATATATTGAACAAATATAAATTGAATCTATTATAAATTTTCTAGCAATAGTAGAATGGAGGGGGAAAGAATATATCTAGAAAAATGACAGTTTTGAGTCCATTTTGACAATATTGGCCTCATGAAAAAATTGAAATACAGGTGACCCTCATATAACGCGGTACTTGTATAACGCGATTTCGATATAATGCGATCAACAAATAATTTGTGACCACCCTTGTTTAACGCGGCCTCAGTTTCGATATAACGCGGTCTTAAATTGTTAAATTTTTAAAAAACGAAGCCAATAAATGCCCGTTTCTGTCTAATCAATGAATGATAATAAATTTTCATTAAGAGAAAATTATTATTAATCATTATTAAATGTTAGTTGCATTATTTATTAAATTGTTTTTATTTTTTGTCCATAATTGTAATCAGAACCTGGTATAACGCGATTTACATAACGCGGGGTTTTTTTGGAACCTAACCCCCGCGTTATACGAGGGTCACCTGTACAACTCTGGTATTTAATTTCAAATTAAATCCAAAAATCAGGATTTTAGCAGACTGACTGCAGCACTGAGAACATCGGTAGAAAATCATTATAAAAAGGATTGAGAATAATAATTTAAAAATGAAAAATAAGCCATCACTATTTGCAGAAGTTAGGTTATTATGCTGTCTTAAAAACTAAAATTTAATTAATCTCTAATATTTGTAACTTACAAAAGCATTTTATTAATTTTGATAGAAATTAAATGTAATAACTAATAAACAATAAACTTATTTCAATTTTTAACTAAAAATAAAATTCGTGATAGAAAATAAGATAAGATGACCATATTTTTGTGCACAAAATAAATAAATGACAGCTTAAGAATAAATTAAATAACAAATTTATCATTGGATTAGGAAACAGTTAATCTTTTTGTAAACCATGACCAATGTAAATTAAAATATTGTTAAATCCTTAAGATGCTTGTAAGTAGCATGCTTTCTATATAGATTTATTTCAAAACAAATAGTTTTGAAAAAATTGTTGAACAATTAAGACATCTTTTTGCTACTCCACTTCTCTCCTGAAGTGTGAATTCTCCAAATAATTTTGTCAACCACACACTGATAAGTATGCCAAGTGTGGCTTACTTTCAGCAGCAATATCAGCAAAACCTGACAATTGATAAGCAAAAACTAATTTAGAAATTAACAACAGAAAAGCTGAATGCACAAAAAATCATTAAGAAAAATACTATTATCATATTAGCTCCTTACAAGTAATGGATGTATGATTTTAATAGATCTTGAACAAGTTATTGAGCTATTCAGAGACAAACAAAATCTATGGGATATGTTTTAAAAATACAAAAACTTATGATATCATCCCTTCAATTGGTTGCCAGTGAAATGAATTTAACTGGTTTCAGTGACAAAAATACCTGTAAAAAAATTAGAAGCTTTTGGTCAACTTATCAGAAACTTTTAAAAAATGAAAAAAACAAAAAAAAATGGTTCAAGACCAAAAATAAAATGGTTTTTAGCCATGGACTTTATTATGGCAAGAAGCAGTACAAAGAATAAAGAAACATATTAGCAATTTAGTGAGTAAAAAAATACTTATTTGCATTTATGGTAAGAAGTTCATGATGATAAGAATGAAGAAATAGAAGAAATTGATCACATAGTACACCTTAGAGTCTGTTAGTAGGCCTTGAGCTAAATGGCTTGGAGCCACCTTATGTTTATATTTTAAAACTATTTTTATTTCTTAGATAAGTCTCAAAGAACTCATAATCCAGGAAACCCTGGTGGCAGAGAGCTGGATTGTGCTCACTCCTTTTGATTCATTGAAGAAATACAGTAAAAACCGCTTATAGTGCGATTCAAGGGACTGAAACAAATTCGCACTGTAAGCGGGATTGCACTATATCCGGGAAATGCTAAAAAGTGTAATGAAACATTTACTCAAAAATATTTTTTTTATCCCAATTTTTTGGCTTTTCTTTACATGCACTGTAATTGGCACGAAAAAACTGGGAGCGCACTGTAAACGGGTTTATTATGCAGGCTTTTGGTCTCTGGGGACCTAAATATGGTCGCACTATACGCGGGTTTGCACTACAAACGGGTTTTTTAACACATGCTCCAATGGCGTTGTCCAAGGGACCAGGAAAAAATCGCACTATAGGCGGGATCGCACTATAAGTGGGCGCACTGTAAACAGTTTTTACTGTAAGTAGCTTTACAGGTTTCTGTTTTGATTGTTTTTAAAATAAAACTTTAAAATGTCATTATTTTATTTACAAAAAGGTTTGGCAGAAGAAGGCTGAGCCTTATTGTATAAGTGTCCTGTCATATGTCAGGCACAAAAACACCATTTGGAACTGCTAATGGACCAATATTATTTATGAGAGGTTGTACATTAACAGTTCAATGGCTATTGTACATTCATAAAGTGATTTTTGCTGCATGAAAATGCATTCGTTCTTTATTTTTTTTTGTACTAGCATGTGATTTTATGTATTAGTGACAATAAAAATAACTTAAAATCAGTGTATTTCTTATGATGTGTGTGAAGGAGATTGAGTTTGCCAGAGCAAAGGTTCAACTCTGGCAAACTCAATCATAAAACTTGGGAACCCCTACTTTTTTATTTAATTTTAGCAAAATTATCAACTTGAGTGAGCAATATCTTTTCAGGGTGTCCATCATGACCACCAGCCTTAATTTAAACCATTGGCATTGGATAAACAGCAAAACACATTTCCAATTACTTTAGATAGTTTAAAGGATTAACTACTGTAGTTTACAGCACTTGCTTGGTCATTGCTTTTAAGAGTTTCTAGTAGAATAATAATTACTCTATTTTTTATAATAATGGTAATTGTCATTTCTCAGGTTTATTCACAAGTCTTTATTTTCTTGTTTAAGTCAATTAATGATATACACTATATTATTTAATGGCCTAAACAAGATTGCTGTAAATTATACTGCAGTTTTAAAAATATGTGCAGCAAAATAGACACTTTCAATAACAATAAATTTTAAATGTTTGTTTTGTAACTATTTGCTGCAATATTTTATGCACCCAATAAACTAAGAATTTTTGGGGACCGCTAGAGGGCGTCTGATACGACAGTTCTCTACCAGCAGCGCTCACGTTTTATTAGTTATTTTTAAATTTTAAAGTGTTTTATAGTAAGTTTGAAGACGGATTAAGTTTTTGTAAGGTGTTAACGGGTGTATATTGGTCATTTTCGTTATTGGGTGACAAATTTTAGGTGAGATATAACATAAGTTTGGAAGTAGGCTTAGAAGCTGTTTTTGGTGTAGGTAGCGTGGGTAGGTGTCGAGGGTATGTCGGGCAAAAGTAAAGCGAGTGGCAGCGTGCAGAAAATAGTCAAGTTTCTCACTTTGGCTAGAACAGTTGCGAGGGAAACTACTCCCCATTTTTCAAATAGTTTGAAACATCATGCTATTCAATCTCCAGAGTATAATTCGCAGGAGCGAGTTAAACGTTTAAAGTTTACAGAAGAAAAAAGGGCAAGTGTTGAGATGCGTAAAGAGGATGAAGAAGAGATGAGTGAAGGGGAAAGCGAAATCGAATGATGATTCCTCACAAGAGAAAGTTTTAGACAATGATGCGTCGCAAAGTGGTATTCCGGATGTGAATTTGTATGATGACCCAAAAGTAATTTTGGGATCTGAAATTCATCAGCGTGATTTAGAATTACAAGTGAGTATGGAGAAGGTCGATATGAAGGGTAGTGAATTAGAAAATAAATGTGGGGGGGGGGGAAGGTGTTAAAATGGCAGCTCAGCTAAACTCATCATGGGCTGAGGAAAATGATTCGTTGGCTCCAGGAGAAGTCCTGCAAAACCAGATTGTGAATGAAATTGGTGCGGAAAGTATGGAGGTTAGTGAACAAGAAGTGTCGGAAGAAGATTTTGTTAAATTAGCAGCAGATCTGGGGAAGTTGGAGCCAACAGTTATAACGAAGAGTATAGAGCAGTGGTTCTCAACCTTTTTTGTACCGTGCCCCACCTTGAGCCTTCTAATCTTGTGATTGCCCCCCTCTCCAAAAAAAGAGCCAAAGCTATGTAGTAGGTAAACGCCGAGCTTGCGAGGCGCAAAATTTTTTTGGTGAAAAAGACCAAATTTAGCCGTTTTTTGGGAAACTTGTCTCAACGCAAATGCCCCCCTGAACAATCAAATTGCCCCCTTGGTGGGGCGTACGCCCCACGTTGAGAACTACGGGTATAGAGGGTATGTGCCAAAACGTAAGAATGTTTAGAATGGAGTTTCAAGCCAACAAGAAAGAAACTATGAAAGATCATAAAATGCTTCAAGGTGAGATAATTAAATTAAGAAATAAGAAAGAACGTGGTAAAAAAACAATTACGAAAAATAAGGAAGAATGTGAGCTATTGAGCGTGGAATTGGGAATTGTCAAAGACGAGGTGGAGAAATCTATAAATGCGTCGAGAAAAGACAATTTTGTAATTCTTCATCTTCCAGAAGTAGGTGAATCTTTTGATGGAGATACAGAGATAAAAGTGTTGGAGATGTTTCATGCTTGCTTTAGAAAATCACCAAAATTAAAAAAGGTAATGTGAATGGGGAAAAAGCTGGGGGAGTTTCATAAAAGGCCGATTATAGTTATGTTCTATGATACTGCTAAACGCAATGCGATTTTTGATCAGAAGAATTTACTGATGTCTACGGAACAATACAGCCAGGTGTATATTGAAGATGTTACCGAGGCCACATGCGCTAAACATAAAGAAATACGTGCCGGACAACAAAAAGATCGCCCACGTGGTTGCGTAAATAATGAATTACCATCGGCGTCTGGGGGAGCGCGCTTGGAGAATCGAGGCAGAGGTAGTATGGCATTCGAAACGGGGGATAGGTTTTATGATAGAGTAAATGGGAAAAAAAATCAGTTTAAGGAGAATGAGAAGTTGATTGTGAATTTAATGAGGGGCCTGCGGGTTCTTACGAAACTTTTCCTGACTGGCAAAAGAGAAACTATGGTATGTATGGTAGAGTATGTGAAGATGAATTGTATCCAATGGAGCGACACGCTTGGGAACATAACTATTCGTGAGAAAGTAATGAGGAGCGTCAACAACTTTTCGTAGCTATGATTGATGATAGGCAAGAACGTAGACGTGAAAATAATCAACAACGAGAAGAGTATGAAGCAAGTGGTGAGGTAGTTTGACAGCGAGAGAATGTAAGTGGAGGTAGAAAAGAGTGGAAACAAGTAAATGAGTCAACGAAACAAAATAATCTTAAAGTGACTGTTTTTCAGAGAAATAATTTTTCAAATAGGATTGCAATGGAGCGGCCTTTTAGACGATCAACGGGACCAGATTACAGGTAGACGTGACGGTATAAATGTCCCAATTCTGCCAGTACCATACAGGATGCCAGATAGGAGGACAATAGACGGATATAGAGGTAGACGAGCTGAAGGAGGGGATCATTATCCCACTTTTGACTACCAGCCGCGAATGACTGCGGGTAGAGCGAGACAACAAGGAACTCAACGTCGCCCTGCGGATAAAGAACATTTTTTGGGGGACATAAGAATCATTTAAACTAATGAGTCAGAGTTTTTTGTATAGGGTAAAAGGTTTGAGTTTTGGTGCTGAGTCCGTTTATAATTTTTTGTTTTTTTTTCTGTTGTACTTTTTCTTGTTCATAAGGTTGCAGTAATTGTATTGGGAAACTATGGTATTAAAATTGATGATTACATTGAATGGGGGGGAAAGCAGTTGAGTGTTGGTTATCTTTTCATGTTCATTATTGTAGTGCTTAGCTTGAGTGTTATTCTCATGTTACATTTATTTGATTGTGAATTCTTGCATTTCTTAGATGACGATGTGTTTTGTGATATGAATGAAATTTTCTGTTGTAAATCTGGATGGTGAGATAACAAGAGTGTTGGTCACTTCAGCTGTCGGGGTGAGATACCAATAATTAATATGCATGCGCGTCTAATGGGTGTAGGTGTAAGTAAGCATTTGGATTTGGCCAGGCATGAGGTGGCGGAAAGTGGGAGTTCAATTGATAAGGAGGATGATAACAATATTATTACTTGTAATGTTAACAATGTGGGGAAAATGCTTGCTGTCATTCGGGATGGTGATCTTTGTCAAAATGATGTAGAATTAAAAATTACTGAACCTTATGAGATGCGTACAATGTTTATTCGGGAGCATAGGGATGATAAAGAAATTAAGGTGGGGATGTGGAATGCGGTGAGTTTCACTTTCGCTAAACAACATACTATGAGTGAGCAGTTGGATATTGATAATTTCGATATTATGTTCGTTTGTGAAACTTGGTTGACAGAAAAGCACTTGATGAAGTTTGGGGTACGGGTGAGTTGGAATTGGAAAGGCACACTGGTTTTAAAAGACCATCAAAAAGGAAGAGCAAAAGGCGGAATGGTAGTTATGTGGCGACAAGAGTTACAAGGCGAGGGAAAATTTTGGCTTGGTGGAGTAATGCTTACTATCACTTTTGGAGATAAATTATGGAATTTTGTAGGGATTTATGTTCAGGAAAATTTGGGAACCTTGTTAGAAGAACTTACGGAAATGGTAGAGAAAACGATTACGAATTGGACGGAATTTATACTAGTTGGAGATTTTAATGCACGGATAAGAGATAAAAGAGAACTGGTGTAAACAAAATAATATAACGGTTATGAATGGTAGAACTGCTAACGATGAGTTGGGTGCCCTGACATTTAATGGTGTTATGGGAGCGTCGGTAATCAACTATATTATGGGGGTTAATCATAGTGTGGAGAAAGTATTAGACAGTGGAGTTATACCAACTGCCTTGTCTGATCACATGATGATTTGGGTTAGGTTAGAAGCGGGTGTTAAGTGGAGAGATGAAATAATAATAGGGAAAAACAAAAGTATAGGCAGAGAGAAACGAATTTGGGGTAAAGAGCAACAAGACCAGTATGAAGCATTATGGGATCTGGAGGAAAATAACGTTGGTACAGAGACGGAATTGTTAGTGGATGAATGACTAAAACGAGTTGTGAGTAAAATAAAGAAGAAGAAGAAAAAAGTAAATTTTCAAATGTGGAAATTAATGTGGTCAAAGATCCGTGGTGGGATGGCGAATGTGTCGAAGAACAAAATGATTTAATAAGTTTTATTAATAGGTGGAAAAATAAAGGCGGAAAAGGTTAACCAAAATGGTGGCTCGTAGAAAGAAGCATTTTAGAGCAACGTTGGCAGTGAAAAAGTGGAACTACGTTCAGAAAGTGAATGCAGGGCTTACACAAAGTAGAGGAAGTAAACAATTTTGGGAAATTGTAAATGCCGTACAAAATCGACGGAAGGGCAACAAAATCAACCCTAAAATCACGCTTGCGGAGTGGCAAACTCACTTCATTAATGTACTAGGAGGTTTAGAGAATAGGATAACTAGTGAAAATAATGTGGTAAAAAAGAATGTATTACCAGTGTTGAATGTAGTACACAATAATGAAGGATTGTCAGATGACTATATTATTAAAGCAATTTCGGAGCTGAAATTAGGTAAAGCATGTGGGTTAGATGGTGTTTAGAACAAAGCGTTAAAATTTGCTGGTTTGAAGGGTAGACAAGAAGTTATTAAATTATGTCATAAGTTCTGGGAGTCGGAGGAGTTCTGTAAGGATTGGGTTTATACGAAACTTATACAGGTAGGGAAAAGTGGTAATATAAAAATGAGGTAACTAATTATAGGAGAAAAGCTATAGCGTCGTGTCTTTATAAAGTCTGGATGAAGGTGCTGGTAACAAAATTAAATGAGGTGGTAGATGATAAAAAGTTTATAAAAGAAGAACAAGCAGGATTTTCGAAAAAAGTATGCAGGGGTGGATAATGTCTTTGTGCTTCACGCAATGGTTTCCATGAGATTGATGAAGAAAAAACAAAAACTTTATGGTTTTTTTATGGACTATAAGGCGGCTTTTGACTAAAAAAATCGCTGAAAGCTGTGGGAAAAATTGAGAGAACGAAGTATTCCAGAGAAATTGATACATTTGTTGGAGGCGATTTATAAGGAAACTAAATATACAATAACTATGGATGGTGATAAAACTGAATTTTGGACTACTAGAGGGGTTAAGCAAGGTTGCGTTCTTAGTTCCATTCTCTTTAGTATTTACATCAATGATCTAATTAAAGAGCTGAATGAGGAAAGTGTAGGGTACTTGGATACAATGTTTAGCTTTCGCGGATGATATTATTATAGTGTCTGATAACACGTTTCGACTGTCAATACTGATAAATACGGCGAGAAAGTGGTCAATTTGAAATGAGATGGTGTTAAATTTAAGTAAATCTAAAATTATGGTGTGGAGGAGAGGAGGTAGGTTGAGTAAAGATAAAGTCTAGTGGTGGGGAGAGGACAAAATCGAAACTGTTAACAAATACAAGTACTTGGGAGTCTGGTTTTCAAGCGGCGACAATAATCGATTAATGGGGAATGAAATAAAAAAGAAAGGGATGAAGGCGGTGGCAGGTGTATGGGGGATTGGTAAAAGATTAGGAGTAACTGATTGGCATGTTATGAAGATGTTTAATAGTATGGTGTGTTCTGTCTTAAGCTATGGGGCAGAGGTATGGGGCTGGGACGAGGAAATGGGAAAATCGTTGAACGTAGTGGTGAGACGTTTTATACGATAAATTTTCGGTATTGGAAATGGCATTAAAAATGAAATTATTGACGCAGAGCTCGGTCGATTGAATGTGGTAATTAAGTTTAAGAGGAAAGCATTTAAATATATCAAGAAAATCGAAGAAATAGAGAAAAATCTATTACCATTGATATGCTGGAAGGCAATGTGTGTACTTTTATGGGAAAATAAAATTAGGCAGGATGGTGGCTTGAGTAAAAATTGTTGGTTGGACAAAATAAAAACGGCCCTGAAGTCCAATGGGATAGAGGTAGCATGTAGCTTAGGGATGGAGGGTATAGATAATGAACTCATTGCCCAAGAATGGAATGTTAGTGATGCTATGACTTCAGAGATCACCAAGTTGATAATAACAAGAGAACAGGCTTTACACAGTTCCGAAAGTGGCAGGGAGTATTTAGCGATTCAGCCGAATCTGAATGGCAGTGGTTATTTACGAAAAGATGTTAACTGGAAATGTAAGCTTTTTTATTTTCGAATGAGGTGTGGGGCACTGAAAAGTAAATGGAGTGATAAAGGTAGATGCACATGTGTATGTGGGGTGCTGATATGCTCCACGAAACACTTACTGACGGAATGTGTGGAGTTTGAGATATGGAGGGAACTGGTCTTTGGGGTGAATGTGGTAGATTGGACAACGACTATGACAGTAACTATAACATTGAGGTTTGTCGTATTGGATGGGAAGGGTTGAGACGATAAGATTTATGGGGAAAAAAAATTCTCATTGGAGATTTGATGCAGGAAAGTGAGGTGGATGCTTCGACGTAAGTGACGACAAATTATAATTAAGTATTAACTAATAAAATGCGCTGGAAGAGAATAGTTTAAGTTTATTGTATTGAGCAATGCCTTTATTTATTCTTGTAATTGTGTTTACAAAATAAATTATTATTATTATAACTTAGAATTTTTAGTAAATTGCATCTATCATCAATTAATTTGAGATTAAAGTACAAGAACTCCACCAATAAACATAACTTTTCAGTAATTTTCAATTTCAATTTTGTAGAATGAAATCATAAACTTTATTTGCTGCTTTTTAATTCAAATCTGGGTCAATTTATTTGAAGGAAAAAAATTATTCAAAAAGTAAAATCTTTCAAACATTTACAATTAATAGTGCGACCCTGATCACATTTTAACATCAAAATTAAATTTGTTTAAATTTTGATTAGAAAATGAGATGCAGATCATCCTTTTTATTTTATGAAATTTCAAAGGTTTCCCAAGGATGCCTAGCAAACTGACAACCAAGAAAGTCCAGCTCTGAGCCTACAAGGCTCTCATTCTGAAGAAAAAGATTAAGAGCTGGATGAAGTTCTGTTTGCCTACTGCCAGTAATGTGGAAGATACTTGATAAATTGTTGTATGCTCAACTTATTTTCTAGTTTGGAGAAAGGAGCCCACCTCTCTGTCAGTAAGTCACCAGTTGTGTAGACCATTTTTTAATTCGAGGAGCTAATTCTCAGAAAGTTTCTAGAGATAAGTGGCTATCTGCGTGGTTCATGTTTGGGGTCAACAGTGAAGACACATAAAATCAATGTAAATCTGATCTTTCATAACCACTTGCACATCGTCAACTGTGCAATAGATAAAAAATTTGCAGATTTGGCCTGCAAAACTTTAGTCTCATTAGCACAAAACACAACCATAGAAAAATGTCCCTGCAAAGCAAACTGTAAACCATTACTAGCTATTCAAAATGTGAAGGACTAGGAAGTATTCAATGCCAGTAAGTTAATAAGATTGAAGTAGTGTTTTAAAGTTATACTTTATATGTGAGGGGTAAATGGAAAAAAAATGGCGTACACCAGATGTAAATGATGTCAGCACCTCAAGGGAATTTTGACCCTTAATGTTACGCTTAAATGAGATAGGTAAATGTCAGACTTAAATTTAACCTTAAATGTTAACCTTTAATCTGAACCTTTAATCTGAATCTTAAATCTGACCCCTATATGTGACCACAACATTTTTACGAGAATATGCCACTTTTCAATTGCCGCTTTTTGTTTTTTCTGCAGCTTTTTGCCTATCCGCTTTCTCCTTCAGCTTTTTGCTTATCCGCTTTTTCCTTAATTTCTTTTCTACCGCGTGAACATACTTTCGTCAAAACACGTTCTTACGCTTTCTCCTTCATTTCTTTTCTACTGCATGTGGCTTTAACCTTCCTCAAAACACGTGGTACGTTTACTAATTATTATTTAAATTTTAAATTACCTACTATCTAAAATATTAAATATGCAAATATAGAATATCAAAAAAGTGGAATATACTAAATTAAAAATATAGTTCATTGAATGTAGAAAATATCAACGCCTATCGTTTTTCTCCTTCATTTTATTCCAAATCATCTATTATAAATTATTACATAAAAATTTAACACAACTACGCAAATAAAGAATCTATTTCAAAAATATTAAATACAGAAAATATATCATACCTGTAAATAAAAAATTTCCCAAATTTTAAATGTAGAAAATAGTGTTAATCAAAAATAATACATATTTAAATTAGAAAATAGCTCATATCTAAAATATTAATATAGAGAATATCGATATTTAATAGAAACTATAAAATATAGAAAATTTATGCTGGTAAGTCATGAAAAAGGCCAGAAATCGGCTTATTCAGTGTGTACACAATGATGGCATAATCTATCTAATATGATTTTTAAAACTGCATAAAAAGAAAATATGTACAAACAAATTTTTAAAAAAATCTGATTTATAAAACCAATTGTATTGTGTTTTGAAATAAGAAAAGTAAGTTGCCCCACACTGTACTTTACATTTGGTTGATAATTGGTCTAACAGGGCTGTGTTGAGTCCCTCCCTTGAAGGTTGTATAGTAATGGCATAGAAGACACTGAAAGGCTCTCAAGGCTATGCTAGGTGAAGTAGAAAGAACATCATTACTTGCTAGAATGCCTTCAATCCCCCTAGGTCACATTATGACTAGCCCTATGTTATTAGCTAATTTTCGTTTTTTCACTCATACTAGTACTTGAGTTCTGGTTTATGCTTAGATATAAAAATGGAAAAGTGGTTACCTTGTAGGTGAAACATTTTGATGATATTTGAAACAGTTTCTTTAGGTATGGAAGAAAATGCAAACTTTAGATTCATGCTAGATAATTAAAAAATGCTAGTAATGAGTAGCAGAATACAGAAAAAAAGCTTAAAAGTTTCAGCTTTTGAAATTGATATAGTTTGTATCAATGAAATTAAAATTTAATACTAAAAGATCATGTATTTTGTACTCGTGTTTTACGATTGCATTTTAGAGTAGTGGATCCCAAGTGCGAGGTACGCTCCAGTAGGTATAGTGGCACGCAGACCAAAAAAGGTTGGAAAGCGTGGTAACTGTTACTGTTAATAAATAAAATAATTACTGCGTACCATTGTTATTTGATTTTAAAAAAGTGAAAATAATTAATTACAATCCATCTTGCAGCAGGCAGTGTAATTAAGGAAAATTTAAAGCTAAGGAAAGAAAATGCATGATGCACAAAAACATTTAGCTCTATTTTGAAAGCGAACACAAAGTAGGCTGTCCAGCGGTGCAGCAGCAAAACGAAGCATTTTCTACGGTGGCTGGTAACAGCTACTGCAATAGGTTAAGATTACGTTATTTATTTAGGGTTAGTTTAGGCCTATATGACCGAAGGCCTATATGTCCTAACTGTTACATGTGGGTCAGAAGGACAATTAAAACAAAGCGACCAGGAGACAGGATTCAAAATAAAATAATGAAATAAATTTATTAATCAAAATAAAACATTAATTTAATTAAAAATTAATATTAAAATAATTAATGAATAAAATAAGGGGGGGCTAAACAACTTGGGTTTGCGTTGTGTATTTTTTTTAGTGGTCGATTTAAAGGATAAGTTGGTTAGCCAACAAAAATCTTGAAGAGATTAAATATTTAATTAAAATTAAAGATGTAAAAGAAAATGC